>JANTFB010161076.1:0-10082 GCA_026546635.1 Porricondyla nigripennis | reverse complement strand
AACGGGAAGATCATATGTCCCGTGACTGCGAAGCGGCCGGTAATGTGAAAAATTTTAATTTCTGTTTTTATTTCTACTTTCGAATGGTGATTGATTCAGGTAGCTGGGATACGGCGAGATGACGTGCATGCAAACGAACCCCGTTCCGGGCCGGGAGCCGAGCAAACACCATTTATGCAATCGAAAATTTGAATCGAGTATGCACACGGGCGCACCGGGTGCAATCGAAATCGGAACGCGTATCCGAGTCGATACTGCTACTGATGGCCGTCACGACAAACCAGCAAAAAAAAGAGGAAATGTTTGATGCGACGCGCGCGCCCACGGGCGATGTGTCGCATCATGACAGCATCAGCGCGCATGTTTCGTCGCACGTGAGTACGTGGAGAATTTGGCAAGTCAAAACAATAGCACACCGGCCAACGAGAAACTGTTGCATTTCACGCAGTGTTCTCATCAATCGACCAATCCATCACACACACTCCACCCAATATTGTGCAATTTGTCTACATCATTTTATTGCACATTACAAATAAATTCAATATCACTTTCCAAGTGCACAGCACAACAAACTCAATCTGCACGTTACACGCATTGATTTTTTCCCACTTTTTTCCACAAAAAAAAAAATAAATAAATAGGAAGAAGCGGAACATAAGTCAAAAGTCATAATAGAGTGACTAATATCAATATAACGCTTCGACAATAAAATCAACCAGGAGCGGAGAGCGGAGTGCGAAGAGAGAGAGAGGGCGCAGCGCAACACCCATTTGACTTTTTCCGTATTTACGGAAACAACACAAAAACAGCACAATGGCTTGAAGTGCTTAACAAACCAGCACAATTTCGATACATTTCGTACCGAAAAATACTAAATATTGTTTAGGTTTGGGAGTCGTTGCAGTCCTCGCCTCTCCGGGCGTCCTCACCAATGGCATCAACGCACACATATGAAGTAGCCCATTGTATGTGATCATGTGCAACGTAAACGATGTTTCGGTTCGCATTCTATTCTCTTTTCGAGCATTTCCATTTTCGCGTGCATGCGTTTCTGCGTCTGTGTGTATGTGCGTGCGAATCTGGCAGAGAGTAATTTTTTCTTCCTCTATTTTGGGGGGTTAAAAGCATTAGCAGATTATGGCAGATAAATAAAATTCAGAGCATTTTTCTCTGTTGCTGTTGTCGTAGTGCTTGCTGTTATTGTTGTTGGTCGGCATTCTGTTTTCGATATTCGTTTGGTTCTCACACACAACACGGATTCGGTTAGAAATGCTGTAATCGATCGGTGAGATGGCAAACAGTAGAACGCGCACACACACACGGGGTAATTCGATGTGTATTCTATTCGGCCGTGCACGGTATTTGGTGAGCTGGAACATGTCAAGTTGAAAAGTGTCATGCGAAAATGAAGATGGAAACAATGCTCATGCGAATCCTTTACTCACGACCCAAGAAGTGAACAAACAACAAAAACGAGGTAAAACGTAAATGCACGTAATTCGAAGAAATGCTTCGAATTCATAAACTCCCTGGCTGCAATTTATCAGTTGTCGCAGCGAATGGACCATATGAACCGATTTATGTGCAGTCGACATTCACTAAGCCCAAGTTTTTCTCCGTTTTTCGTTCGTTCGTTCTTCTTCTTCTTCTTCGCCGTACTGATGGCGAGCAAAAGTGTGATTTTTCCATTTGGACGTCGATCTATTATTATAATATATAGAGTGCACATTCATTGTAACGATATGGGTCGCACTGTCACTCGCACAGAGGCGCTACCATTTTCGACGATACCAGTCGATGGGGAGATAGAAATGGAGAGAGAGAGAGGAGCGGAGCGAGAAAAAAAATACAGTTTTCTATTTGATTTTATGTTTCTTCTGCCTCGTGATGACTGGCACAAATGCGTCGGTTAGTCATTTTCTTTATATTTTAATAAATATGCGTACGAAAAAGATAAGAATGCGTGTATAGGCAATGGGCTCTCGCTGGCTCCATCCGTGCGTCCGCACCTCCCACATTCGGCTCCGTTCCATTTCGAAAAAGGGAAAAAAATGCATCAAATTTAAGTAGTTGATTGATGTGTTTGGTTGTCTGGTGCGTCCAGATAAGACCAGCTCAGCTGATTTTTCAAACGTAGTGCTCGCCGCCGCCGACCGACTATTTATTGTGGCGATGCTGGTACGGCGTCCATTTTTTCTCTTGTATTTTTATTCGTTTTCTGTTTTTTTTTCTCTTCTCTTTCTCGTTTTGCATCCCTTCACATATTGTAAAATGTACACCCAGAACCCAGTGATGGGCGAGTGCGGCCGCGGCGAGCTATATTCTGCTCTTCAACATTTTTTTTTTCTATTCGTTTTCTTATTTATTTGTATATTTCTTATTTGCTTTGTGATGCAAAACGGCATGCAAACTACATCGTCTCAATGATTTTTGGTCCGAACTCTTTCAGATATGGAAAACCCATATGTGTCTGTGTATAACGTTGTACGTGTGTGCCTGCGCCAGTGAGTGTACGCGATATTACGATATACATCATTCCGTGCACCCATATTTTTTTTGCTCTACTCTTTTCGTTCGCTTCTTTTCTGTGTTTAGCGATTTTGATTACTAATGTCGCGTTACGAAGCAGCGGTCGTTGATCAAATATACATACAGGCGACGCGCGCGCCACATTCATGCTCGAACGAGTAGTGGAGAGAGTGGAACACGCTATGAATTTGCTGATCCAATGTATACAAGAACAGGCGTACAACACAAGGATACATACATATCGCCTTTGTTGGTCGAAAGGGCTAATATCCAACCGACAAATACACAAAATATACATGCCTGTGCGCTCGCCAAGGCCAAGCGTACGCATGCCGGTATGCGGCGGGGTTCGGATGATGGATACTGGATACTGAATGGATACTGGATACCCGATGCATATGGCCGCATACGACACACATATAAAACATAATGTTATGTCAGATAAATAAATTGGTTTTTTCGTATTTTTCTTCCATCATGTTTTAACGATAGATCTTTCGTTTTCCATTTTTTTCCTCTGCTCCTACTGCTTCTCCAGTCGTCTTTTTTTCTCTTCTTCGGCACTCAGTCGCTCATCCCTGCCCGCCTCATTCTCATCACTCGTTTTGCTGCGTGCATGTTTTTGTGCCTTCTTCTTCTTCTTCTTCTTCACTTCTAGCGTGGATCCGCGGATTATAGAGTAAAGACCACATAGTGTAATATAAAATAAAATAAAATAAAAACTCAGCAATATCTTGGCGGAAAGAAAATGCTAAACGAATCGGAATGAATAAAGTATATAAACGTGTGTGGACTTAGATAAAAGGATATGATGCGATACGTTCGATGGGCAACGCTTTTCAGTGAGCATGCCAGATAAGGAGAAAGACCCAAACACGAGCACACACTGGCTCACTCCATCGTACGATTCGAAAATCATGCTTTGATAGTAGAAATAATATACACTTTGCTGTCGGCGTCGCATGTGCAGCATCCAATGTGTGAATTCTGCACTTTTTCCATGGATTCAATCGAATAATTTATTTTTCCTCGGTCCAGTGATGGCATTGCGTCCGGGTGGATCGCATTCCCGAATCGATCACGTTTGATGAGAATCCAATGCACATATTCATTGGAAAATTATTCTTTCCAATTTCAACTATCCAACGGGAATTCGATTTTTTGCATTCATTTAGTTCCGATTCGAACAGCGTGTCACAAACGAATTAGAAAACGAAAAATTTCCAAATTTGGAAACAGTCCAGCGTTGCATGCGAAACGAGATGTATCGAAGAACGAGACCCCTCGTTCATACTTGTATTGCGCTGAGCTAGGAGTAACAATGCGATTCTTTCAATCATTTCATGGCAACTCACCTCATATCTTCTCTCCCGCGATACATGAACTTACTTGCACCTTTACGAACGCACTCACCATATAGTCGGAATCGCATAGGCATTGCGAATATTTCTCCTTTCACTTCTCTATTTGAATTTGAATTTGAATTTAAGCCACTTCGGATGGAATAATATGACATGCATTCGTCGGCAAACATAAATATATCTGACATTTCCACCGGCTAATATATTATATGCATGCAGAAGCAGAATGTAAAATGTAATGCATGTGCGGTAGCTATGCTGGGTAGGCATGGGCACGGACCAGGGGCCACAGGCGCAACCACGAGATGTACCATACACGGCACGGCGTTCGTAATATCTGCGGCGTAGTGGTGTTTTACTTTACGGCCACATTTTCATTTCTTTGAGAGCGGCCAAAAACGAAATTCGCGACTGACTGACTGATTTTAGATTGGTTTCGTTTGCGGATACTACCTACCCCATACAGTACATGCATACGCATCGGAATATTCGCTGGTGGTCAGGGTGAATTTTTATGCCGCTCCGAATAATTTATTGCATATATAAAAATAGCGTCTCGGTCGATGACTAAGTATTTTGCGAATGCGTACGCTCCTAGCAACCGTGCATTCGTCGAGACGATAGGTGACTGCTGCGGAACATCTCTAATGTATCGTATCTTTTTCGACCATTTAACCAGCGATGATGTATGTCGCACATTTTCCATTGATCGAATGTTGCAGATGACGCTAATGAATTGGAGAGAACAGCAACAACAGCAACAATGGGAATATGAAATCGAAAGAGGATACCGTCTAACGGAACATTCCAACGATGAGAAAAAAAATCACGAATCTAACCCGTTAGGAAATGTGTGCTTCAGTTCCTGCAGTTAGCAGCCACCTGAACAGTATTTTCTCACACACAACAACCATAAATTAAATTAATCTCAACATTATTTTTTTCTCTTCACTTTCTCGATTCATTGTGCGTGACAAAGACGGGGCTCTTCAATAGAGACACACACACACACACACAAAATGCAACAGAGCGACGTACCGAACTTCCCTGTACCATTTGATTTTCTTACGGTTTCCATTCTCTCTAATGCTATCTTCGGCGTGGAGCGAAGAGAAGAAAAGAAAAGGTCAAAACTGTTATTACCGAGTGAAAATCTACCGAGCGAGTGCAGTAGTACTACAGTTGGTAGTTACGCGGCACAAAAGGGGATGAAAAAAAAATCTCACACGTACTCGTACGACGTACGGTATATCTGTTTGCTTCTCTTCTTCATCGTTGCGCTGATGCAATCCGCACCAGAGGTGAATCGTACACATGATGATAGGTGAGATGAGCCTTTGTTATTTTCTTTTTCTTCCCGTTTTTGCAACAACAATTACAATTTCTACACGAACAAAGCCGCGCATATACATCTCTTGAGCAGAATACAGCCTGGAAAATGTGGCTGTCTGAGAGAGCTGAGACGGGAACATAAAGTTGAACATGCTTCCGCTTATTCCTTTGCTCAATAGAATTGAAAAGAAAAAAAACGCTATCCGAACGGCGCATCGAATCGTAAGCGAAAGGAGTAGATGGACGCGATTCACGAACATTGCCAATTACTCCATAAATTGAAGGATATAATTCGAATCGATGTGCATGCTGTGTCTGCCGTTGGAACTTGGAATTTCGGTTTTGCATTGTGCCGATTTCGACTGCGAACGAAAAACCGTTCGCAGCGCTCATCCAACATCCGAATGAGCTGAAATATTAGCAATTAGCAAATATGAAAAACGCAAAATTACGGTAATTCGTTCGATCGCTACATCTACGCAAAGATTTACCATTTCTACCGCGGCCGAACTGAATTCGCGATTTGCGTGA
Source organism: Porricondyla nigripennis (assembly GCA_026546635.1). Classification (NCBI taxonomy): domain Eukaryota; kingdom Metazoa; phylum Arthropoda; class Insecta; order Diptera; family Cecidomyiidae; genus Porricondyla; species Porricondyla nigripennis. Next base: position 4,329 of record JANTFB010161076.1, on the reverse strand, counting down.
ACGACGGATAAAATGAACCGAGTTTTTTTCCCCGTTCGGATTGCACTCATATGGAGGCAGACATATTTGAATTGTGTTTGTAACGATATTGGCCTCAAACAACACCCCTTCGCAAATTCCAAACGTCCAATTTTTCATTATATACAACGAGCGGCGGGCAGCACGATCGAACGGAACGTACGCACACGCGAACAGCAATGGGCACACGCAACAATGAACAATCGATATGATATTGAATCGGATGGACAAAACGGTGGTGTATATATATGCGTATGTGTGCGTGTATGGCGGCATATTGGGTGGTGGGACGGCATTGCGCTCACCCTACGCACGGACAAATATTTCATTTTTATTTTATTTTTTCCTCTTTTTTTCCTCCACAGAGATGTAGCGTGATATGGGAAATGTGAATTTGGTCGGTCGGGCAATGCCCAGCCATTTGATATTACCCATTGTGCTCACACCAAGGAAACGAACGCATTCTCGCTGCTTTTTCGGTTGTCGAGAATGTGTGGCGGTGATTGGTGGATAGTATTTGTTTGTGCAAGCGATATGATTTCACCAATCAAAATGGCAACGGCATCGCGGTACGAATCCGGCAACGTTTTGGTCATTTGCGAGAGAAAATGGGAAAAATTCACTTCGTTCGTGACTGCCACGTTTCGAAAGAATTTCAAATTAAACCGTGACAATGCGTTTGTTCGTTTCGAAGCATATGCAAATATGTAACGCACAGCATACGGTGTACGGCGTACGACGCACGGCAGACACAGATACATAGTCAAGCACACAACGTATACGGCTTACTGCGTACCATCGACCACATACGGCACACAACCATTCCACTCACTACTCCAGTTGGGATTAAAATTGAATGTAATCTCGAAAGGCGATTCCGTTTAATGTTAACATGGTGATGAAGTGCACCAGATGGTGCTGACATTAATTTTCTCCATCGGCGACCAATTCCGTTCGTGCATGAATTTCGTGTGTGTACAATGTTTCGAATGGCATTGGCATGGATGTGGAATGGACAGCTAATCGATGCGACGGGCCTTGGGACTACTTCTGAATTATGCATGCAACGGGCAAAACGGACTGAAGACACATCAATTCATTTTCCAACTAATTAAATAGCCGCCCAAAAGCGGGCATACGCGTATGAACTGTATGGCGACATCAATGACATTTACAGGTGACCGTAGGGACCCAATATAGTCCTGACAATGCCTCGGATCACTCTGCCGGTTAAATGCGACCAAATTGAATGGAACGTTGAATCGATGGAAGGTAGTTTTCAAAACTTATCGAATATGTCACCAATTTCGAGCCTTGGGATTGGAACTGACCACTTCCGACTTGGCCGAAAATTTTCCAGTTGGGAAAACACCATTTGAGTGCGTGCTTCGTCATACATTTCATCCGTTCCCCCACGTACGGCAGAGCTTGCTGCTCTTCTCCATTTGTTAAAATAGTTAAAATTTGTTCAGAAGTATGCCGCGCTTCTCAATTCCGGACTAACTCTCCCAATCGATTATTATTTCGGCGCATTGACCCAATCTCCGCGGTCTCTGGCTCCAGTCGCCGAAATAAAGATAAAATACTTCGTTGCGATCTATTAACACGTGCATTTCCGAACGACGCGAAATTAGTACATTTTGGCCGATACATCGGCATATTATACATTCACCTTGCGCTTGCACGCTTATGCGAAGGCCACGTAATCGCACAGTGTTGCGATTCATGCTGCTGCTGTCAACGATATTCCGTAATTCCATTTTCCCACTGTCGGAGCGCATAAAAACGGAACAGAACAAACCAAAAATGAACATATATTTCGGGCGATTTTGTGTGTAGCGAACACACGCGTACTATGCTGTTGCGTGTGTCGGTTTACTGGTAAGCGATATTCGCGCAGACAACAGCGAGCCACGAGCAAGAAAGGAAAAAAAACGAAACTTATAAATATAAATAACGTACACTTCGGCTATGTCGAAAGTGTCGTGATCAGAAATCGAAAAATTTCATAATCATCATTTATTATACGATATATTTGTGTGTGGCATCATCCGTGTGTGATATTCTCGTACGCAAGGACTCCTCTATCTGTGTGTGCATATATAGGTATGGATGGCCATACGGCGAGGTATATCATACCATATGCACATTCCGCATATACCGAGAGGCGAATATAGATAATAATAAATATTGTATGTATGCAATATGCATGGACTTGTGGACGATGGTACGTAGCACAGAGCACACAGCCACCCACTCCCACGCAGACAAATACACACACAGACACAGACAAACACACAGTTTATTGTCAATAATAATATGGAATTGAACGCGTGATTTTTCTCTTATGATATGTAACAATATCGATACAGCGCAGTACACATCGCATGCCCGTGGTGGATACATAATATCCATACGTGATATGCGTTCCAAAAATTCTTATTATATTTTACGAATGCAGCCGAGTGTGAAAGTGTGGAGGAAATTGGAAACTCACGACATATTTTTTTTTCCTTTCTCCTTTTGCGTACGACATAATAAATGGGAAGGAAGAGGAGAGTGTGGTGGAGAGGGTGGACGAGAGCGCTGCCGTGATTCGGGATTCGGTTCGAACGTGTGGCTGCCCTATGTTGTTGGGCATGGACTACGGACTGTGGAGTGTGGATATTTCTGTAAGCGGCGAACACCGAAAACCACCCACTTTTTCATGCAGGCCATTATAGTAAATATGTTTTGCCGATTTTGTTTTTTCGCTAGTCATTGCTGTAAAGGAGTAAAAATATCGCATATAAAACCTGACGATCCGCACCCAATTTTTATCTGTGTTTTTCTTTGTTCCCCTTTTCTCTTTCTTCTACCCTCCCCATCTATATTCGGCTCGGTGCCTATTAAACTGAGATAAATGTCTGTGTAAAAAATAGAAGCGATTGTGGTTCGGAATTATTTCGAATATAAACAAGCCGACCAGCAAAAAGAATACGTAATAGGAATACGTAATAGAGTGTGTCGCTTGCAGGCGATTTACGCAACTGCAGCTTGTCTACATTTAGGCTCATGTCTATTTCTCCATCAGATGGAAATAGGTAACAATGTCTAAATAGCAGCATTGGATTGCTACGAATATCTTGATTTGTAACACGTTCATTGTTTTTGATTATTACAATTTACGCACACGGTACGTGCTCGATATGCGAATAATGATGGGAAAACGGAAGTTGAAGTTCGGGGAAATACAAAAAGAAAAATATTGAATATTTACGACTGACGATGGATAAGTGCAAACGGGGCAAAATCTAACACCGAATTGTAGTAAATCACTACATGTCCGGGTCCGCCAAGCACTGACCCCGTTAATTAATGCGCTAGATCAATCTCAGTAGAGCGGCAGAGGTGTCAGTCACATGTTTTTTTTCGCGCTGCTAGCCAGCTCCTTTTTGTTGCTAGGTGCCAACTCTAAGCGCGCTGGCCAGTACTCCTGACAAGGATAGTTCTGAAAAAGTAAATGCCTCCTCTCTCAAGATCCGTTTACAAACGGATACTTATTTACCCGGCCAACAATTTCGAGTCAAAAAGGTGTTAGCCAAGTTACTTTCCCTACTTGTGGTTTGTTGTATCTAGGCCTTAGCCAAGCCAAAAGGGCGCAGTATTTGGCTGGTTAGTCAAGTCCAAGTGTCTTTTATATGACCTCGCTAAGACTTGGCTCCGACCTAAGCCAGGTCGTCAGCGAAAGGAATAGCAGGACAACAAAAAAATGAAAAAAGATCGTCCGCATTTGTTACGTTTTGCTGTCGGATCTGTTAGGTTAGTTGTTTTCTGGCCTGTAATTGCGAAGCGATGTTGACTACTTTTTTTTTCTATTTTGCCCTATATCTCTGTTCATTGAAATTATAGTAGTACAATATATTGATAAATTCGATGAGAAATTATTACTTGCCCACACTCGGAATCGAACCCTGGTCCCGTCGCACGCTAGTCCCCTCTACGCTATCCGCTCAGCCAATCAGTAATATGCTGTGTGGAGCAGTGAAGCCGAATCAATTGATCCTTCAAATGGGCTTCGCTGTGCAAGTTATTACCTTACATGCGAAAGGGTCGCCTGTCTAGCGAAGTGATGACCTGTGCAGCGAAGTAGAGTGTCTGTCAAGCGAATTGGTCGCCTGAAAAGCAAAGTTGTCGCCTGAGAAACGAAACAATTGTGTGACAAGCAAAGTGATCGCCTGGCTAGAGCGTTTCTATTAGGTCTTATCAGGGTTATGAAGCAAGCTATGACCTGGGACTGCAAATGAAAATCAACCGCCTGTGCTCGTTGGT
>JANTFB010160854.1:0-10085 GCA_026546635.1 Porricondyla nigripennis | reverse complement strand
GCTTTTGCCATTTTTATTTATTCGTTTGGCCCCCCTCCGGCTCTCTTCCGCCATCCCCCACCCCATCTCCATTTTCTCTTTTCCCGTTTAATCATCATTTTTCCTTTTTTGCTTTTTCGCTTTTTTATTTTGTTTTCGTTGGTAGCGCGCTGAAATGGTATCCTATCTCAGCGTTGTTGTTGTTGTGCGTAATGCCCTAGGTCTCTGCGCGTTGTTGTGTATGGAAGAGCAACAACATCAGCATCAAACGATGTTATTTGTGTTCGTTCACACTCACCACAAGCGCCATAAGCACACTGAAGACTGTGTGTAGGATGTAGGTGCCGATAAATTATTATTCTCATAAAAATAACTGTATCTGCGATATGAAAGACACACTATAAATGGGTTTTGATACTATGCACTGTGTGGTCGGTGGTCGGCAGTCGGTGGACGATGCGTGTGTGTGTGACGAATGGGTTATGGCTTATGGTTTTTCCACTCGGCAAATGTGGATGAAAAGTGAAGGCAGACTGTTATGTCGCCGCGTGTCTGATAGATAAGTGGATGACAGCAGCCCGAACTAATGCTCTCGCTGAGGAGTGGCTGTGCGTGTGTGCGTCAGGGGAATTCTTCCGCATTCCGTGGCGATAGTTTTATCTCGCCTTATAAATCGAATTATGAATGTCTTCGAACCTATTTCGCATTTGATGTGATAGTTTGTGGAAGAAATAATCTGCAATTTCGCTTGTCGTTCATCGTCCGGAAGTAGGCGGATGAACGGCGTAATAATAATGAGGTCTTCGTCGATTTCGATGGACATAGATTCGATTTAGCTCATCACACAGCAATGGGCAAATATTGACATTTCGAGTTTGTAGTTGGCGATGGGATACGTGACCCTATTCAGGACGAATGCGGTACAGGTTCCTGTTGGTTTGACACGATTTTCGTCGACACCATTAGAAATTTCCGCAGGAAACAAATTAATTCACTTGTTGTCGTGTAGCTCATTAATTTACGTTGGACGCAACGGTATGGAATGGGGTGAATGCTCCACATTTGGAGTGCGTCGTACGGCATATTTGCTGATTGTAAATTGGATCTGCCGTCGTGAAATGGATCTGCCGATGCATTTTCAATGGAATGGGCCAGAGTGGAAGAACCGTTTGGATGAATGAGGCCGTGATCTATTGTGGTTATGTCCTTATGTGGACCGCAGAACCGACAGATCCGACCTAGCCTGTTGTTGTTCATGACACCTGAGATTCACTTTCCGTGACCGAGATGCCGGTATGACACTTTGAGATCTAAGGACAGCTGTGCCCGATGAGCTTGCCACAATGCCACATCGATGATAGACCATCGATAGATCTGCCGACCGCGTAAACGTAGCGTAGGTTCAGTTCGGATTTCGGTTGAAATGGAATTCTTGAAATTGAAATCGCTGGTGGTCACCGCTCAACCATAATTGTTGCACATGTTTGACGCAATTAATTCGCTGTTCGTGCATTCCGAGTGTGAGCTATTGCAATGAACGAATTATGTTTTACTTTGAATGCTTTCGCACCGGCCGAAATAATACAAAAAAAACGCTCATTCGCAGCGAAATCGGCTTTAATTTAAATACATGAGTAATTAAATTAATAATAATAAAGAGACGAGAGGAGAGCCGAATGAGTATACGCCAGCCACTTGGCCTGCGCGTGTACATTATTTGGTGTGCGCGTGCTCGTGCCCTTTCTCTCGATCCTTCTCTTCTTTTCCTTCGCTTACAGGCATATGCGCGTCCACCAACACACACACACACGAACACCGGTGCTTGTGCAGCGAACAACTGCGCTACAGCAAATGGAATAAATTCTATAATTAAGCTGGTATTGAATCGACCCTTTTTTGCTTTCGAATCGGTTGAAGGTCTTTTACTTTTACTTTTGTATTCTGGCGAACACTCGCAAGCACACAATGACTGGCTCGTTCGGTTTCGGTCGATCGAATATAAAATTCGACGACAAAATTTTTGAAGAATAAAAAAACCAACAAAAAATGTGATCGAACTGTTTCGAGCATGCGCGCGCACCGTATGAAGGCAAGAACGAAACACATGCGCTCGTTGCTATGTGAACTCCGTTAACTGCCTTTGAAAATAACTCTTTCTGGGGGGCAACCAGTTTCAATCCGAAAACGTACGGGGCCGCAGCGGCTGCAAAAAAATGGTTCGTGGCAGCGTTCTAATCGGCCAAAACTCACCGCCAGCGCCAACCGTTGCATAAAAGGAAATTCAATGACGCGTATTTGCTCGAAATTGGCAATTTCGTGAGTTGAGCATGATGGAACGTGAAATGGGTCAAGTCGGTCCGTATGTGTGTAATTTCGCGGAAATTTCTCAAAGCTCTTCTGATCTCTCTTGTCAGCATATCGAGTGCTGATCCACCCGAAAGATTGCGACGAAACATAATTGATGATCCGTGCAAGCATGAAAATGGACGAGGAAATTTGTTCGAAAATTGAAAAGTTCAGTAATTGCCTCGTCATTCATTCGTTGAACGAGATGGGCAAGACCGATGCGCCCACGCAAGTGTTTTTCATTCATCGTTTTCGGTGCACATTCCGTGCAAAACCACCGTACATGCCAATCGCTCACTCTCTATCTTTCTTGCACACATTTCTCTCGCTGAAATCTTCATCCCGTTTACGTCACTTATCAACGGCGAATTTCATTCGCGAAATGATATATTGGAGCAATTTCGCATCTAACCCGGTTCGTAATCGGACATCCAAATTTGGGCTCCCTGACATTCGTGTGTAAACAAGTGGTATTTTCAATGTGCGAAACAAACGCGTTCTTATCTGCTCCTGATATCATGTGCATGGGCGACATGATGGGCGCGAATGACTTCCTCAGCCCGTTAGACTACACTTACGCATCAGGAAATCAACGAGTAAACATGCCTGATTCGTTATCTTTGAGGTTTTCGCATTTCTGTTTTTCAGGTCATTGTCTGTGGGTGCGAAGAGTCGTGCGACGAAAAGAACCAAGGAGAAGCGTTCATTTTGTACCGCGATAGGCACTCTCGGTCTCGATGTTCAGCACATCGCCACCTATGTAACGGAATATTCATTCATGCATTTGGTGTCCAGCTCCATGAATTGCGATTGCACACTGCACAGTACAGAGGTGCCGATTCCATCGAACGGCTACCATTGGAGGCATGGATAGTTAACAGATTTTCGATTTCATGCTGTGGCATTGAACGGGTGAGGATGTTTGCATCGTCATTGAATACCACATGTTTATTCACCCGCTTCCCGGATACGAGCGTTGAGCACCCTTTCGATGGCAGGTCACAGTTCACATATTGCAAATCGATCGATAGACGAACACTAACGACAAAAGAACCAGCGAATGAGACGTGTGCATGTTCGCGCATTCTGGGTCTTGGTGGTAACGGAAGCTGGGAACATCATGCTTGTTATCTGCTCTCGCGAGAATATTGCCGTTTCGCGACGAAAACTTCAAATGTTCGTTTTTATGTGTGAGTGCGGCCCCCATCAAACTCCCCAACATGGAATTTGTATACAGGAATCGAACGCTAAGTGCAAAGTGTCATATTTCTGCCCCAGATAAAGGCTTCTGGTGTGCCGACATGCGGCGAAAAGCAGGTTCCATTTTGCAAACTCGATCCAGCGGTGTCGTGGAAATATGCGTTCGGGAAGACCGTCGTCGGCCATAATCGCATGTAACTAGTTCGGTTGTGTGCTGTGTGGTTTGTGGCTCAGTCAGTGATCTGAGCGTATTCGGTATCATGATGGGGCACAGCCCACATTATGTTACGTAAGTTGCATAGGCAGTCAGGCAGCCAGGCACTCGTATCGAATGACGTCATCGACAATGTGATTCGCTTTTCCCATTCATGAAAATCCGATGCCATCCGTGCTCTTTTCAATTGCTGACGAACGTGCGCAGTCAACAGTGTGTTTGTATTCATCACATTGCCGATGACAACGATTCCATCTGCTGATACGCACCGCAACAACAAGTTATTGGATCGCCTCGTTGGCAATGATGCTATAGTAGTTCTCCGATGGAATCGATCGCACGCAGGCGAACACAAAAACATTATTCAAACCGAAACCAATTTTCATGGGGAGAACTCATGCGTGAAATTGTTGTCGGCTGCCGCTCATTGTTGCGACAATATAATGACAAACGACAGTCGCAGATGGATGTGTTTACCCCCGAAAAGCGTCTATGTCTCTGTGTGCCGGTAGGCAGCCAATTGCGCGACTCAATATGCCCCATTCAATGGCTGAGGGCTGAGGAAAGCGTATGATGAAAAGTGCGCCATTTCTCACTTAATCATATAGTACGTAAAAGGACGCGGAGCTGTCAAGTGCGCACAACCATTCCGAAGAACTTTCTGCCAGCGAATGAATTCGAGAGTGGTGCGAGCGACGCCAGGAGCTGATTGTTGGAAATATTTTTCGGTTTTTCTTTTCGTCGCTCGCTCCATTGTGTTCGCGTTTATTCTTCCGAACGTGTTCTTCCTCAGCCACTCACTTCATCTGGCCCCTGGCCCACCACTCCGCCACCCGATCTCCATCAGCCTGGTCCATTCGGTTTTCTCCGCTTGTATACCGATGGAGCGGAGTGTTGCAGCTACATCGTGCTGTGCGCCACAACGATGTTCGCATCGCTTACTACCCAACAATATCCTCCTGAATATTACATTTTCCGTTGCGTGGGCGAGCATTTCAAAATGACGTAGTTTATTCCACTGGTACCGGGTACAGTCTCACGGGCACTGCGGCTCGCATACACACGTACCGTCGTACCGTCGCACCGAGCCACCCACACAGACGAAACCCATCTGCAAAGGATGTATGGCATTCTATTTCGTTGATGACATTCCGTTTTGTTCGCATTTGCGGCACTTTTTCCTCGTCGTCTGTTTGCAATTCGTTGCCCCGCACACACTTGGTTGGGTAGTGTCATGCCGTAGCAATGGCAGGAAAACAAAGGGCCACCATAGCAATGAATGGAAAATAATAATAATCGAAAATTGACTCTTGCGAGTGAGAGGAAGAAGCTTCGCTCGACTGAATGATTCCCATACAATTCGTTCTTTGGCAACTTTGGCCGCTTGGCACTGAGTCGATCGACTTTTTCGATGGTAGCGCGGAACTCTGTCGCTCCTGTTTGCTCCTGTGAATGGAGTGGGCCAGACGATGCGCGTGTCGGAGACGAGCATATGGCTGTGGCAGAAAGCACCGAACCGGTTGATCGCGTCAAGCCATTTTTGTGCGACGCAATCGTTCATCAGATGCTCAACGCGTCTCCGTGTTTTGGCAGCTCTCATTACAACATTTCCATATTTCAGTGATGAATTGACGCAGGACACAATGCGGACAGATTGCTGCCGGTTTACGGTCGAAAAGTTTTTTAACCGAACCAATTACGAATGGTTTTTTTCTTCTTCCGCTTCGGCTCACCGTCGGAGCGTCGGAAAAAATGGTTCGTCAATTCGACATTCAGGAAAGTTTATTTACTTTTTGTGCGACGAATTTGGTGGCAGCCTGCCAGCAACACACTGACACCCAATTCAATTAGTTTCGCGCGTGGAAAAGGTTTTTCGAACCTCTTTCTTCCACATGCAAACGACACTTCCATTCCATTTCAAATCGAAGGTCTTCCGTTCCCATGTAATTGTTTCGATTTCGCAGGTAAGCGGGGCCTGGCCGCATATGGACGGTCCAGTCACAACGGAGTTGGAAGTACTGCACAACAATATACAGATTGACCTGCTCGGAGCGGCATTTCAAGAAATATGCGAAGGGAACTCGCGTTCCTAAATTGGTCGCGAGACCAACATCAAACAAACAAACAGCACACAGGCCTACGCAATACATTCATCAGCAACTCTCCAGCCTCTACCGTGCTCCGTGCACCACTGCCAACCTACACGGCATACATTCTTACACGAATTTCCATTTTTAATTTCGACAAAATTAATGTTCTCTCGTCCTGCACCTCCGCAGTTTCGCAATGGGAACCAGATTACCATTACGGCTGTTGTTTTGTTGATAATTCATTGAAGTTCAATTTTCCGAAGTCTTTTGTTGGTTTTCGAGTGTTTTCCTTTTCTTCTGTTGTTCTTCGTTCGCACCCGGAATCACAAACCATCGCTATGGTCACGTTTCATTAGATCACGTTTTGTTTTGAGCGTGTTCCGTTCGCGTGAGTTGAACAGACGTCGTCGTGCATGGACAGGGGTGCACATACGCTCATGGAAAAATGCCCAGCGAAAACAGATATTTCTATTGTGGGATGCAGTACGTCGGCAGCCATAGAGGTAGGAATGTGCGGCATGGGCCTCCCAAGTCCCTGTAGTACACAGCATACAGCAATATGTCAGTGTTGTTTGCGCACTTTGGCTTCAATGCTTGAGTGATGGCATCGGTCGACGGCCACCGTCACTCAGTCGTACAAAACAAGATTTTCTCCATAATTCAAATACCATAAGCGATGAGTTTTCTGGGCGGAGAGCACACGTTTTGTTCGTTTGTTCCGTTTTGTTTTGTTTAAAAGAGGCTACGACAGCTAATTGCCAAACCTAGCCATTTTCCCTCTTTCGATGCCCATTGTTTCATCCACCGCCCCGCGTTCTTTTCTTTGGCGAGTAGATACATCGCGGATGATTCGAACGATTCCATTGTATTGGGTATTGGGAGTAAATCCCAAATATGAAGGGTCCACCAGAGGGGGGCGCTAGTAGTACTATATCACATTAGAGACCGTACTATTGTTGAATTCATGCCAAAGCACCTCTGGTATAAAGGAAGTCAATGAATTCCCTGCAAAAAAAACCGCCGATATTCGCGAATTCGACATCACATAACTGGGAACAGGGTGGTGATGGCACTTCGGGGTATTCCAGACTAGAGAGATGTGGCGAGGCAGTTTATTCAAGGCTCGTTGAGCTTTTGGAGAATCACGCGGACCCAGAGGAAATAGGCGTAGATGAGCTTTCGGAGAATCATTTGTAACGGCAAAAGGTGTGAAGATGAGGTGCGCAACGGGGGCCGTCCGCATCTTCACGCCCATTGCACATGCACACCGCACTTACACGTCTTCCGTCATTATCGATGATTCTCCGAAAGCTCAACGACCGTTTACACAGTGCGAGTGCGATTCTCCAAAAGCTCAACCAGCCCCTGGTCGGGGGCTTGGCTGATTCCGGAAAATGCCTTGGAGCCGAGACAATGCGAAAACGCCCCTGAACCTTACATAATCTCCCATTTCCCCCAGTTAAATAGACGCTCTGGCACACACAACACCACAACCACATTAGGGCAAAGAGCTAATGAGTAAGGAGTAACCACGATTTTCGAAATTTCCGATTTTCTCTGAAAATTTGACAGAAGTTTGACCTCGTTCAGCAGCAGTGGTGTTTCCGGTGAGGAACAGCAGCAGCCTGAGCGGTTACCCAAATGCTCCACGAGTAGTTTGAGCCCTTGACCGAACAAATTGCCATTTCAATCGATTCAAACGCAATAAGTTCCAATTTTTTACCGGTTTCGTGCCCTTATAGCGGACCTCAACCGAAATATTGTATTAAATCATAAAATTCTAACAAGATGCGGCCTTCCTAACACTCACAAATGTATGAAGATAAATCATAGCAAAACATGAACCACTAGCGTTCGCATAAAAACCCATCTTCCGTAGTTTGTATTTATCTTTCATTTCTTCTTGAGCGGGCTCGCCATGCGCAGCGCTGTTCTTCGCATACCGAGAAAAATTCGCTGTTTGCCACGGTTCAATATTCTAAGCTGGCATGCGGTGGTCGCATGCACGGCGTTCACAATTCAAATCGATGTGTAGTGACCGCGAAATCACGTTGGAACGTTGAAACGAAAACCGAGGCATTGATCTCCGCACATACGCAAACATCCTTGATCGCAATTCCAAATAATGTGGCGTATTTGCGCACATGTGAATCCGATTTGGATACGGACGGGCAGGTAGGTATCTCCCTCTAAATCAATATGCCTTTCTATAAAAGATATCATAAGATATGAACCGATTCGAAACAAAAGAAGTGTGTGATCGATTGTTCATTCAGTGGGTCGCCGCACACAACGAAATCGTTTCCATTCTCATTATCTTACGGCTGACGGTGAAGTCCATCGCACGCAAACCATTTGATAAATGAAATAATCGGTCCAAGTGAATCGGAATGGATTCAATTCGCCCCAAGCGAAGACGACAGTTTGTATCAATTCCGATTCTGACGGCAAAACGAAAACGACGACTGCACGACAACTGCACAGCGTGCAACAAAGCCAATATGACCGAAACAGCTGCGACGCCTTACGAATGCAATGAAATAGTAAACAGTCCGTTGCCCGAGCGCGACATTTTGTGCTCTGGCGGCGGACGGACAAGAGAATAGTAATGAACAATTGATTGAATGCACAATTTATTTTCATCGTAGAGTGCATGCACCGTTACCTGCAACTTATTGTGTCAACTGCACACAGACTTCATTACGAATTCGAAGCACAGCAACGGAGCTGGAGACGAAAAAGAAAAAAAAATATTGAAAAAAGCAGCACCACGAACAGATGCAGAGAAAAAAATAACTGATTGAAAAAAAGAAAAAGAAATGAAAGGTAGTCACGCCGTCGTCAATATTTGTTCGCTGAACTGGCTCAGCTGTTTGTCGTTGGCTGTGCGTGAATCCGCGAGCGACGAACTAAATCGTCGATGAATAAAAGTCAAAATGATGCGCTGATGTGACTAGTAAACTTCGCGTAATTTAACATTGACTACCTACTTATCGCACGCTTAATGAAATGGTACATTAACCAACCATATATGGTGACCTTTGGTAACGTGTTTAACGAAAACCGGCCAATGGAGTAGATTCGTGTCGTAGCGTCGCAGCATCGCAACGCAATGCATCTGCTGTCGCGTGGTGCTGAGCCGCGTCAATTTTATATGATTTATGAATTTATTAATATTTCTCTTGTAAATCATTTTCACGCAGTGGACTTCGTGTGATGATGACTTGACATCGATTTAAATGGAATAAAAATTAAACAATTTCAGGAATCGATCGCCTGCGGGCAGCGCGCAAATTCTCATCATTATAACTCATACCATTGAGTCATGAGATAATGGAGAGAGAGCTAATAAATAATAGGCGAGAAGAAGCGCGAAGTAACACGAGCTTCGCGTAGTTCTAGTAACATTTCACCAACGAAGTGTGTCATTGTAACAAATGCGTATTATGCTCAATCCACGCCAGAGGATGACGCTGGATTTGCAAATTGAAAGAAAGAACGGCTATCCAGGCCCGAATCGACTGTTCAGTTCCGACAGGTCAAATGACAGTTATAAGTAAATCGTCAGGAAATGAAGAGTTGGGAGCGATAATTCTCAGGTGTGAGAGAAACATAATGTATTCCAAGTGTTTCCAATTCAGTGGGTCAAAGACTGAGACTTCCCAGTCTTCTTGAGCTAGTTGCCCCCCCTGCCTGGGACGATGCGACAATTCGAGTGAGGGCGAGCGAAACAGCAGCCGAAACACTCACGTTGCACTGCACATGCACAGATGCGAGCCGTAAACAATGGTGTACTCTGATAGATTGTGTATTGCGTATCTGTGCTCTCGTGCATATCCTTGACGAAGAGATCAGTTCGGTACACATACACTCGTTGCATTCCATTCGTAATTATGCAAATTGCGATTCATCCTTCCCATTTGTTCAGTGTTCCCTGTCCACTCTGGTGTGTGGTATGTGCGTGATGCAGTTCCACGGATCGTATACTACTGTGGGCAAAAAGTATCCGGATATTTGAATTTCCCGCGGACTGGCATTTCGATAGGGACAAATCTTTTTGTATTTAAGTTGGCAGTACTGTCTTTGACATCTGCGCCAAATTTCATGTCAATATCTCAATTCCTTAATTAGTTACGCTTGTGTTTTGTAAACAATCAAAAGTGCATTTTTCGATTTTCACGATGTCTGAAATTATTCAACAAAGAAGTTTCATCAAAATTTGTTTGCGGAATGAAATTTCTGCAGCTGAAGTGTTG
>JANTFB010160853.1:0-16570 GCA_026546635.1 Porricondyla nigripennis | reverse complement strand
CTGACAGCCACGGTGAAGTTTGTCCGGCTGGGTGGAGACCCGGATCAGATACGGTACGTATTGCATAACTAATCAAAACCGAACCAATAAAACAAACCGCTTCTTATCTCACAGATTGTGCCGAATCCAAAGGAAAAAAACAAATATTTCGCCAGAAACAATTAATCTTGGATTCGAATCAATACAAGGTAACTAGTAATCATCGATATAGCAAGCAACTTTCCCAATAAATACCATACGCAACCGAGTAAATCGATGGATTGATGAATTGAAGAAAAAGTGAATTGACTTTTGAATTCCTATGATGACACAAAATGTACGGGTATCTCGGGCAGGAGTCGAAAACAGGAAAATGCATTTCAATAAAAACTGAAACATTCAGTACGCTCTGTCGTGTTTTGTTATTTTTCATTACTTTTTAATAAGTTTTTTTCACTCCTCGTAATATTCACCACGGAAAATGCATCAATAACATTATGAATGTTAATTTTTAGTTTATTTGCCTTTTAGTAGTATATTGTCTCCATCATTGTGTAATGTGTATGCAATAGAACAGGACATATTTTTATTGTGTGAATTGAATGTTTAAATCGCAAAATCTGGCAATTACTTCACGCTCGGTGCAACAAAATGAAATTTGAATGATTTCGCTGACGAAAACACGTAAATACAATCGGAATTATTCTGGCTGATCTGTCCTGATGGATGTGAGAAGTGCAGAGCTTGAAAACCATTTCATGGCAGTTGACCGCAGTCGGCGACGACGATTCTTTTGTTTGTCTTTCCACTCTGGGTGCCCCAACCTTCAATCTTCTTGATCACATCCATGCCTTCAACAACAGTACCGAAGACGACATGACGGTTGTCCAACCAGGAAGTTTTCACAGTCGTGATGAAAAATTGAGAGCCATTCGTGTTTGGTCCAGCGTTGGCCTGAATGAATAATGAATGAATCATGCGTTAGACATGAACGGGAATTTATTATGTGTGGTTCTATGATATTGACATACCATTGACAATGTTCCTGGTGCCAAATGCTTCAAGGTGAAGTTCTCGTCCTCGAATTTATTGCCATAGATGGATTTTCCACCAGTGCCATTGTGGTTGGTGAAATCGCCTCCCTGGCACATGAAGTTTGGAATCACGCGGTGGAATGTGGAGTTCTTGTAGCCGAAACCTTTTTCGCCAGTGCAGAGGGCACGGAAGTTTTCGCTTGTCTTCGGTACAACGTCGGTGCGAAGCTAGATGTGGTAAAAAACAATGAAATCGAATTCGAAAAATTAATTGACAGTTACTGAACTGTGAAAGAATAGAAAATAGAATTATTTGCGCTTACAAATTAACAATAACAAACCATCTCCGCCGACGCCACCACCTACTTAAGTATATTCGTAACGAAAATTCGTGTCAATAATCGGTTCTAAAATAGTCGTCGACCAAGTCACATGTGGCTTTCGGCGGAGATTCAAGAATTGAGCACTATTCGTTGCGGGTCTGCTCGCTCCCTCCTATCGAAACTTTGTGATAAATAAATCAGTAGTGTCACCAGCGGCCGTCATGTGCTGCTCGATGGACACTCACGCTGACGTAGACAAAAAATTTTATGGAAAAAATCCATATCGTTAGACAGCAATCATCGTGTAACGCCGGGGCAGACAGAATATTCTAATAATATTGCCGTCGACACGATTTTTTTCATTGCACACATAAGTTTATATTGATTTTCGGCATTTCGGTGGATGGTTCGTGTCTCTACGATTTACGGCGACGACAATAATGCCCGGTGCTGGCTGTAATCCGCTGCGTGGAAAATTGTGTCGGATGTTCATAGGATTCATGGGAGATAATAATAATAATCCATACAACTACACCGAATATCTATGGCGTGTATCGATTCGTAATGAAAATCCATACTGTGATGACCGCAACGGTGACCCAATAAAAGAAATAACTCCTCATCGTCGAAATGTCTGATGAAAGTCGAAAAACACCCAAGCCTATGCCCTTGTCGGTGGTCGACACATTCGTGTTTAATCCATACCCTATTATAGTTTTCGATATAGGTAATACCTAAGGCACGTCAGACAGCGGTTGACTTCTAATGCATTTTTTAAAAGAGTCACCAATCGACATATATGTCTATTGTCTATGCACTATTCCTAACAACATCATCAATCATTTCACGTCTACTTAATTTACGTGCTTCTACCCCGCAATATGCAGACACATGACACTTGCACCAGACGAATGAATATGCAGCGATAGTCCTGATAAGAATCTATGTTATGATGTAGGAGCGGAAGTTTCTGTTCGGCAAGAAGGGGTTTCATTGAAAATAATAATGAAAATCTATTGTTTGCTTCAGGCTTGGGCTTCTTATTGTGTGCAATTGTGATAATTTTAATATTCGATTCGATTTGTGTCTCATATAAACTGAAATGAAAAACAAGTTCGCGAGTTCATGCATTGTTTTTGTAACGCGTAGCTTCCAGATAAAATCTTATCCGTGATTTGGAAAAAACTAATTGAAATCACGTGTTTAGCTTACGAGGATGCATTTTTCACTTTGAGGTAGTCTCAATTACATTTCGAGGCAGTTCCACTGCCGCTTATACCGTCACACATATACAGATAAACTAGATTGGATCAGACCATATGCAAAAGCAATAGTATTCGTCATGGTATACGTGTACTTTTACCCATGCGCGATTATCGAGTATAAACCCTAACTACACGGTACACGCATAGCGTACATGCAGTGAAGCGTACAAGCAGCTCAATACTTGGTTAGAAAATGTAACCCTGATTTTTTTTCTACTTTGATCTTTTGGAGTCGGCGAAGAGCGGTGACACGACTAATGCTTCAAATTAATTCAGTCTATGGAAACGAAATAAATTAGCATTATTGCTTTTTGATCAGCTTGTTTTAGCGCATAGGATCGCAATCATTCCGGAATTCCTACACTCTCATATATGTGAATGAAGACGATCTATAGCCAGTACATAGTTCTCAAGAGGACCGAACACGATGACGAAGAAATCACTGACGTGACGATATTGTTTTAATACAACGAAATATGCTTAATCTGCTGCATGGAATGAAAGAGCGTGTTTGTGTGTGTGCGTGCGAGTGGGTGTGTGTGCCTGTGCATCTATATATTGCAATACGAGATAAAGTGGGATAGAATGTGATGATGCCCCAACCGTGTATATTGGATCGAATGGAAAATTCCACACGCGTTTGCACGAAATATAAGACAAAACGCCGCCTATATCCGCCGCTTTCATTCTACGATTTTCTGCTACATGCCGATGAAGAAATTCGTTAGCGTCGCTTCAAACTTCCAATGTGCTGTGCTGTGGCCGGCATTTTTCATGCGTTTTTCTTCGTTTCTCATTTCGGACTTGGCGATTTTTGTCGGCACCTTCGAGTTAATTTGAAATATTTCATCTCTATTCTGGACATAGTGCTAGCATATCGTTGAAAAAACGTATGCGTAAGCATTGACCGAATGGCAAAAAAAAGAAGAAGGAAAAAACGAAATCAGACCGGCTTTTGCACAGCCAACACGTTAAAATGCGAGCCGGCACACGTTCATACAAATGAAATCATTCGCACAAACACACACCCGAAAACGCACGAACACACTTGCAAGTAAATTCAATAATGGCTGCAGGATGGAGATGATAGTGGATTTTTTTTTCGTTCTTCGCTGGCTGGTCGCGCGATAATCAAATTATATAACTTTACAATTTCCCGGAGGAAAAATAGTTATTGGTTGTATCTATTTTCGGTATACATACCTCAACAATGAAACGGCCAACTGGCTCACCATCGGCGGTCATATCGAAAAATACACGCGGTTTATTCATTTTCTTAGTGGCGAAATTACGAAGACACAGTTGAATTAAACTCGATTGACTTGCAAAATGGTTCTGATTGACTGGCGTATGCACACGGCCGAGAGAACGTACGTGCCCGCAGAGAGTTCTAGTCACAAGAGAAGCCATTTTCTTTTTGTCTGTCTATGTATTTGTGCGCTGTCGCCGCTGAATGGTGACTGGAATTTTTTTTCCTTCACCAGCCGGACGTTTCTACGTATTTTCGTAAATGTAATTCCACTGCAGGTATGGACGATGAAGTCAACGCACACAACCGGAAACTAGTGCATATGCGATTGGCGTGTGTGGCATAGCGATAGACAGTCAGACGAGGTTCGAGATTGAGCGCAGTAGGGGGCGTTGTTCGTTGTGACTCGAAATACATTTGATGAAAAAACGGGAATTAAATTCTAGAAGGCTCATTTATTCAAGTTAATTTCGATATTCTCAACGTGGATTCAGTCTCCAAAAGAACGGATTCGGCGTTCCGAATTCTCGTTTCAATGTCATACATGCAATCGGACACAGCGTTTATATTCGAATCGACCGCGTTCAGATTCTGATTCAAATTACGTAGAATTTCTACCGTACGTAACTTGTTCAATACCACAAATTGTTCGCTGAGTGCGGTCAATCGTTGACTCAGCTGTATATTTTCCATCCTCAGTTCCTCGATCTCTCGATTTGAGTCTGTTGTACTAATGAATTGTGGATAAACCTTCTGCACTGCATCGATTGCAATAATCTGTCGACACATTGGACAACGATTCTCAGAACAAATTTGCCGTGAGATCCAACGATCTATGCACTTTTTATGAAAGAAATGGCCACACGACGTAACACGGAATTCATTTCCATCGGCATCAATGGAGCAATCATAACAAATTGAGCAGCACAAATTTGACACTGACATGATTCGGACGTTCGTACGACCAGTTGATATGAACTGACTGACTGAATGTGTTGACGCTTAAAAACTATACGAACGAATGTACAATGATAAACTGCGATTGTGTAATCGGCATAACGTTATTCGGCAATTAGGGCAACACACGCCACATCTGGCACACATATTACATGTGTCCATCGCACAAATGCTGATGCCAACGGTTTCCACTAGCATTAAGTGGAGCACAAGCGAAAAGAAATGGTGACAGAACCAGTTGTGCAGAATGATGCATACGTATGTGGCGCATTCCTGCGATCATATGATAAACAAACGTCACTTGCATTGGCATTTGAATACGCAAATCATATCATTGCGGAAAAAATAGTTTGGCCGATCAGATAGAGAAGGGCCCGTGAAGAACTCAATCTCTGCGAATAATGGCAAAATTAGTTCTGGTTGGTACGTTCATTGTATTTAGTGATTGAAGCTCGAATCACGTCTTGAAAACGTAAAATAAACGGTGCATCAGCCAGCTGTCATTATGTAATGGAAAAATTCATGAATTCGCTTAGGTGGTGGCACCGGTTTCATTGGCTCTCATCTGGTGAAAGTACTTTCGTCGGCTGGATATGAAACGCTCACTGTATCCCGAATGCCGGGTGTGAAACGCATCACCTGGCATGAGCTCGAGAGCAATGGTCTGCCGGACAATACGTTTGCCGCAGTTAATGTTGCCGGTCAAAATGTGCTCGACGTCACTCGGCGGTGGACACCCGGTTTCAAGCAGAATGTGTGGAATTCTCGTGTGAATACAACTGCAGCCATCGCAAAAGCAGTATCAAAAGCCAAGCAAAAGCCACAAGCGTTCGTCAACATCAGCGGCGTCAGTTTGTACCGTCCGTCGGCGGACAAAGTTTACACGGAACATGACGAAGGCGAGAATTACGATTACATGTCGAATTTGTGTTTGCATTGGGAGCAGGCGGCGCACTTGCCAAGTACAGATTCCGCAACGAGACAAGTAAGATGCGAGAATTTCCCTTTTCCATTCTTCAACTGAAGAGTTTTCTTGAATGCGATGGCAGGTACGGATACGCACCGGTGTTGTTATTGGCCGAAATGGTGGCATGATCAAACAAATGATGTGGCCGTTCTGGCTTGGACTCGGTGGCAAAATGGCCGACGGCAAACAAATACTGCCTTGGATCCATATCGATGATCTCTGCAATTTAGTCAAATACAGCATCGAACAAACGCATGTCGATGGACCACTGAACGGTGTTGCGCCAGATATAATCACTAACGAGGATTTCACGAATGCTTTTTGTCAAGTGTTGCGCCGACCGGCCTTTTTTACCACTCCTGAGTTTGTGATAAATATGATTTTTGGTCCAGAGCGTGCCGCATTGCTTCTATCCGGCGCCAAAATTGAGCCGAAGCGAGTAATTGAATCAAAATTCAAGTTCGCGTATCCCAAAATCATGGATGCTTGTCAAGAAGTTTGTTAGGAAGCAGCGGATCATTTTCATATTTCAAATGAACCGGTGATTGTGAAATTGGAGTACCCTATGGAAACGTGTTCATTTGAATCGAAACTGTGAAACAGTCAAAATGAAACCGAAGCCTGGACAAGTTGTCAGTAAAAATGGAACAAAGAATCCTTACTCAAGATTTAACGACCAAGTCCTTGTTCTGCTTTATTGGAAACTTTCTCTGGTCTCGGTTCTGTTTCGTCCGCGTGAGAGGAAGATAAAAAAAACAGTTCAATCGAACTACTTGTTCATTTTGTTTCTTTCGCTGAATATTCGTACGTATATGCGGTTTTAAATTAATTAAAAATTCGGATTTTGTGCAGTTGAGTAAATAAATTACGTTCATTTTCCTTTGTCACATCATGCTGAACCATCCCCATTAATGAAATGAGAGAATTCTCCGCGATTTCGAAATTGCATTGATTCAGCCAGTCATGACTCATGAATCTAGTTGCAAGAGGCAGATAAGATCGGATATACTTTGTCAAACTGAATTATATTTTGCCATGGAAAAGTGTTCTTCTTCCCTTTTTTTCGAATACGAAATAGATCGCTGCATCGCCTACTTGGAGTTGACATTGAACGCACCCTGAAACGAGCTGATTCAACTGTCAATTTCAAATATTGTATGTAATGTTCAAACAGCCGGTTCAGTCTCTGGTGATGCTCGAATGTTGCCTGTTTTCAAGAAAATAGACTTTGTTATTCTTGTGCACCGATCAAGTTTTCAAAACTTCGAATAGAATATTTTCGTTTGGGAAAAAATTGGTCTCGAAAGAGCGCATCGATTTGGAATTGGTGTAGATGTACATTTTGAGAAAAATATTTTCGTGAGATGACAGAAGCGGTGAAAATTGCTGTCCGGCGTCGGCCTATTACCGCCAAAGAGGCATTCGATAAGGAGAATGTTGCCGAAATCGACCAGTTGAACGAAAATGTGAGTACAAAAAGCTGATTGAAATATTCTTCGATTCTCTTACGGAAACTTCGATTCGAAAAATATAGATTTTAGTGGTTGACAACAAACACGATTTTGTGTTCAACAAAATCATTGAACCAGATGTGACGCAGGAGGCAATCTATGTGGAATTGATAAGGCCACTGGTCGACAAAACATTCGATGGCTATTACTGTACGGTTTTGGCCTACGGTCAAACGGGCACAGGCAAAACGTACACGATGGGACTCGAATCGGAGGCAAGTACTTCTCACGGACACTCGAGTGACACAGTGAGCACTTTGACATTGGCGACGGCGTTACGGTATTTTGTTTTTGTTTTCGGCAGTCAAGAGACGAAATGAACGCTGGAATGATACCGCGTGCCCTAACGGACATTTTCGAAAAGTGTCATGGTGATGACGCGGCAACAAATGTATCAGTTTCGTTTATCGAAATATATACGGATAAAGTGTTCGATTTGTTATCAAACAATCCGGAAGAACAAATTTTTGTGAAAGGTAAACGAAATTCGAATTCCATTTTTTAATCAACAGATGGAAATGCGTATTGAGTGTGGCTTTCTAAACATTTCAGGTCAAAAATTCAGTGGTGCAAATATGCGCCGTGTGCAATCGTTGACTGATGCCCGCCAAGTACTTGTTGACGGCAACAAACGGAGGCACGTTCGTCCCACGGAGATGAACACAAGCAGCTCACGTTCGCATGCGATTTTCTCAATCAAAGTTGAGAAGTGCTCGGGCGCCGTTCTCACCCATTCGGCGTTACAACTGGTTGATTTGGCTGGATCGGAGGGCGTCCGTCGGACCAATCACGAGGGACCAGCACTAAGTGAAGGCGTTCACATCAACAAGGGTCTATTGTGCATTTCGAATGTGATTAAAGCTCTATCGCGTAAACACCCCGTCGTTCCATACAGAGACAGCGTTTTGAGCTCCGTATTGCAAGGTGCAGTCGCGTGATTACCGCAAAAAATCGAACGAAAACTATATATAGGTAGACATTTTCATCCCATATTTCCATTTTCAGATTCATTGAATGTCAAATCTTATTTGACATTGTTGGCATGCATAAGCCCGCTGCAGAAGGACCTTAGCGAAACATTGTCAACCCTTCGATTCGCACGCGACACAAGTACATTGAAAATTACTCCAAAAATTAATGCTCTTATCGCAACCCACAAGGTATCATCGACGACGCACAGACATCCGGCCTATTGTTTTCTATTGATTTTTCTTCCCAAATCCAATAGAAATCTAAAACACCCATCAAGGTATTCAAGACTCCGATGCCCAGAAAATTCGTCGGAAATCGTCCAATTGCTCAATCAACGGCAATAAAACAATTGCAAACATCTCGACATTCTGAATCGTTCGCACTTTTCAATCGATCCAGTTCATTTTCAGGCATGCGGAAGAAAGCATGTATTGGAGTGTGAGGCAGTGATGAATACATGAAAATGTGAAGTAGATAATAATAAATATCGATTCCAGGACCAGCAAAAATAACCGTGCTGATTCGTTGGACGATTTAAGTCGCTTGACGGCCGATAACGATATAACGAAAATTTCCGGCTGCTCATCGCTGGAATCGTCATTGGAAACTACTAGATCGGAACCAGTGCTTCAGCTACCCGCCATCAAGAATCTCCAGCAATTCGCTGAGCCGCAACCAGCGACTAGTGTGAGCCCCATTGTTCGCAGAGTGCTATCAGAATTCAAGTTCGATGCAATGTTCACTAAGATGGAAACGATGCTGAAATCGTTCTCGGTGCCGCCGACGCAGGTGGTGGAACGGCTGGCAGTACAACAAATGATTCCAAAACCAAGCTCCCCTGAGAGCATTGATTTGGACAACACAATCCTGCTATCACAGTACGTTTCAATTATTTTTCGAGCTATTTATCGTGAGGACATAATTCAATCTCTTGACCAAAAAATACGTAGGAAAATGGACGAAACGGTGATTACATCACGTGATGGTACGGTGGGCACCAACGAATACGGATCAGATATCAAGTTGGAAACCGCAGTGATGGAACCGAGACCCATGATTGTATGTGGATTGACTGCTTGCCATAACCAATCTGAACCAAACAAAGTATTGATTGTTGTTTCTTCGTCGTTACAGGTGTATCCATATGATAGCTCAATGGAAGATTCACGGAAAGAAATAAATGACAGAGATGTTATGGATCAGAATCAATTCCCGGCAATCCGGGTAGCTGTTGGTCAAGCTGCTTCTGTATTGCGTCGAAATTCATTTCATATTGAAACATCAGAAGACATGATACATCCTGTTGTACGGCGCAGTCGCCGTTTAACAATTTTGAATGAAAGAAAGCAAGAACAAGAAGAAGCGAGATCGAGAGAATTTACAGCCCCCCTTGATCCCAAACGTCCAAAACCATCTCGTGGACGCGGCCGGCCACGCGTGTTGAAAGATATGACTCAGATGGTAGTCAATGCGACCAACATTAGCCACCTGAGTTCAAGAAATCAACGAGCCACAGTTGGAGGAGGTATTGGAAACTGACACGAATGACTCGCTTGAGAGTGCTAAATAACCTATTAATTTGTGTGTGTGCAGATATGAGCATCGGGACGGGGACAACCACCAAAGCTGCCGCCAGAGATACGCACCGCGAGAAAATCTTGCTTATTCTGAACACCGGGAGTGAAAAAGAATTGAAAATGCTTCCACAGATCGGGGAGAAGACAGCGTACTCTATATTTACACATCGGTAATTTCCAAGTATTTCCTCAACGACTTTTTACAACAGGCAATGAATGGACAAATCCACCGTAACATGCGTCGGAGTCCTTGCCAATGGAGTACTAAATTATTTATGAGTTGCACAGTGGAAAGACATCTAATTATATCGCGTGAATGCGCGCCGCATCAGGTTCGCTCCATGGTTAACGATGACGACTGTAATAAATTCACGCTGCGTTCGCGTGCGATATTGCAGTCTTTATTGGCCTCGTACTCGGCACACATTCATCAATTTGACACCATCGAATCGCTGTCCTTCATGTCTCGTTCCATTTGCACGTGCCTTTTTGTATTTCTTTCGTCTTTCCGCATTCCATTCACGTATTCACATAAATAATATAGACATTCGGCATGCGAAACGGATATACAGTTTATTGTTGGCCGTTTTTTTTTCTTCATTGACTTTCACTCATTGTCATTGCACGATTTCAATTTCAGAACATTGACTGGACCATTCAAGGACATCGAATCGTTGGCAAGGTTGAAATTCTGGAGTGGAAGGCGATTCGAAAAGTTTTTGGAATGCAATCACTTGCAATGACTGAAAGTACCCACATGACGAACGACACCATGAAGAACGACAGTCACATTGAATGCAATTAAAATATATTTTCAAGTTGTATTATTGAATGAATGGATTCCTACAGTACCGATCTTGCTTGTGATCGATTCTACCAGATATCAAATACTCAAATCATCGTAGCACACCTTTAACCGGCTTTCGCTTAAGCTAATCAAATCGCAATAAAAGTGCACTTCATTTCATTTTGTTGAATTTTTATTTTGTTATGCATCCCTGTCGTGTCTGCACAAGCAATGCACATCTTATGTGTCTACATCTACAAAAGAACGTGTCTGAGAGGTGATGAGCTCTCTACCAGAAAAATAAGACCAATTTGGTCTTGTCGACGAACAATGTGTGTGGAAGCACAAAGCTTTCTTTGTGCGGCAAACATCGAGAGTGAAGCGTCGCAAGTAGCGTGCGTGTAAGACTGTGTGTGTGGCACTCTACAACCGAACCGAATGGAGTGAACTCAGGTTCGCCACCATGGCGGCGACATCCATGCGTGTGTGTGAGTGCAAACGATAATGACCGCATACACACTTTGCGCTTCCACACACATTGGTCGTCGACAAGACCAAATTGGTCTTATTTTTCTGGTAGAGTTATGAGCATATTAGTTATGTATCTATCGACCCGAGTGCATGAATCACATGCATTCAATACTAATATATTGTATGTCTGGAAGTATGTCTGTTATATTCATTCTCGGCCAAAGCTTGCGCATCAATGCATGCAATGGGGTATGTCAAGGATGTTTCATCTTGCACGTTACAAGATTCAACACATAAAATGAAAGCTTACCTCGAGATTTGTCTATACCCCATGTTAAAAGTTGAAAATGTTCTTAGGTGTACGTTATGCATCCCTGCCATGCTTCCAGTTAAAATAACAGTGTAGAAAGCAAAACCACACGATCCATTCGTTTAATTAATTCTCCAATGAATAAATCGAACTTTGATTTACGAAACAATTTCACGAATATTAATATGTTAATGAACTAAATTAATATATTTATTGTGTATTTTTGGAGCATCATTGGCTTTATCGCTTCTCATTATTCATTGATCAATCGATCAATTATATAAGTATAATTGTTTAGATTACTGTATCATAGAAATATATCGCACATGTAGTCTTAATTAAAATTTTATGATGTACGGTTATATTCGTTCATTCGTGTGAAGTTCACTGTGAACGCATCCAAATAGTTCCCATAAATCATGTGCATACATAGTTATAATATAAGGTATATTACTTCCACAATGCCATTGTGGATGTTCACAGCTAGGTCTGTTCAAAAGTGAGCTCGTTCTCAAAAATTCAATTCAAGGATATCTGACGAGTATTCGTGACCTCGAAATTCGCCCCAGTGCAAGCAGCTCCGTGAATTTCTTCATACAATACGCGAGTATTTTTGCATCCATTTTAGAAGGAAAATATTCCAGTGAAAGCTCAACTTAAATGATCTTGCTCGTCGTCTAAATCGGGAATCAATAATGGCTGATTTGGGCAAGATGAAATGCTGTACACGGACGCGACTAGCAAGTCTAAGGTTAGTTACATGTAAAGAATCGAGTCATTAATGTGATGACTTCTCACACACACACATCCACAAATGGCACGATCTAACATGAATTTAATCTGTATTCAGCTTTTGCTAGTTTCTCTCTTCTAGTTACCAGTTGCTGGCCTTTCGTAGCTCATTTCAGTCATTTAGGACTGCACTTGAATGGAATCGATAAAACACATATATGATTCCGGTGGAAATTTTGCTCTGGAAAAAAACAGAATTTGATCGAGCCCACGAGCTCAGGAAGATGAGATGAGTACATTCTCAAACAGACCTACTGTATGTGTATGTTCCCGGGTGATTGCAATAAATGCGGAATGGTCACCTTAATTGGCGAATAATGCTCACGATTTGTATCGATAAAAGCGAACTTTTTCGAATTTCATTCGAAATGAAATGCACTGACGAAGCAAACACAACACTTGCAATCATTTTTTCGTGTCAAAAACTATATAAAAATTCGACTACCGATTCACATTGTTATTGTTTTTCTCTTTAATCGCTGAAACCGAAAGCGTTTCAATGGAATCTTTGCGGCCGATACGACAAGAGTTCAATAAACTGATGAAAGAGCTCAGTGAAAAACCGAAAACTTATCGGTTGTTCGTTGGTGCCTTTGTTGGATTTTTTTTTGCCTTTCCAACGATTCAAATAGTGAAGACCTCTGCATTTGTTTTGGGTGTAATTATTTTCGGACTATCGATCATGAATAAATTTGTGCTGGAAACGGATGTGCCGATACCGAATCTCCACCTCGACCGTTTCAAGTCAATCGTAATGGAAAATGTAGCCCTTTTTACGGGTTTCGCATCAGGATTTCTGATCGGCATTAGATTCACGTAGTGAATGTTCCTCAAAATGGCAAAATTGAACTCGAACGACATAAATGATGACAGATTGATGCATCCAGATTGGCTTGTTCTTTTTTTTTAGATTCCAATCAGGAGCGTGACGCAATCACTCATAACGTCTATGTGTAGTATATATAAGTATTTAAAATTTTCTATTCCTCTTCTCTCTGTGTAGGTAGGTGTGCTGATAACTAGAATATTTTTAAGGTTACTATTTATCCTTTCTTTGGTCTCGTCTTTGCGGATTGTGTATGAGGGAGGTCTCCCACTTTCTATTGGGAAATATGGGAAATATCCATTGGGTAGCAACGATAAAATTCAATTCGACTCCAATCGTCGTCATATATTCCTTCTTGATATTGGAAATATTCTCGCTATTCGATAAACATGGTCTCGATACTATATGTGGCATTAGTTTGCGGAGCTAATTACATACTCCATGCTCCGCGTATTAAAGAAACTTCAGCGGGAAATAAAAGGAGGAATTCATACCTTTTGAAGAAAATGTCGCGATGGACGCAAGTGGAGAAAAGACACTCGTTCACCGCAGTGCATGGTCAGAATATGGAATTTGAGGTCAAACTCAAAGTTTAGACAGTGAAATGATTTTACGTTGTGCACTCCAATGTACGAGCGCGACAGAATACAGACTATGGATATAAACGCTAAAGACATGCAAGATGCCAGCATGTGAATGTGGCTTAAACCGTTTTACCCTCCTGTATTTTTCGAAACATTTGCTCGCAAATGTATAAATTGAACTGAGCGAACACGCCAAATAAAGACCTTTGACATTACCATGAATTGGCGAGGTTTTTCACTCTGCTTTCTGCGACGACTATCATATCGTGAGTAAGCGCAACTCTTTCATTATCGCCAAAATTGTTTATTATTGCGCCAATGAAATTACTCAAACTCTTGCGAGCATGAAAGGAAAACGGGATTGCATACTGAGCGTGTGTGATGTACTACATATACATACTGCATACCATCGCCGCTATCGTCGCCGTTCTGTGCTATGATTAGCGACATACGAGCAATCTCGACATATTTTTGGCTCGACTCGACACACACCCAAAACACAACCGAAGCTGAAAGGTGACGGTAGAATGTCATCTACCGTGACTGATGCTGCTGAAAATTTCCGATTCCCTTTAATCAACTAGAGTTTTCAAGCGAAGTAAACAATTTCCCAAACTGGCGGCCACCTCACTGTTCGCGAAAAATCTACTTTTTTATTCGTCGCGGTACTATTTTCTTTGCGTGCAGCACGCTGTTCAACCACCTACATGTTCTCTGCTCTGTTATTTCAAATATACTTCGTTTTGTTTGCCTGCAATTAGGGTATTTAAATTATGGAAACCCAAGAGCCCGTTGCCCGATTATCTATTTTCATGCATACCGGTCCACGCGCGCATGAATAATACATGTTTTCTCGTTCGTGTGATCCAAACAATTCGTCGCATTTATGTCGCATTATTCGTACTATTCCGTCGAAATTTATGTGTTGTGATCGGCATCTTCGTCGTGTTCATTCAATAATGGACTGTCGTCGTCCAGAAAACATGAGGGCATCGTTGTACCCGGCGTTGTTGGAGCTGATTTCGAGATCCACCCTTTGCGTCCGCGGCCGAAACCAAGGATACCACTTGTGCTGCCAATCGGGCTGCGCAAATTTTTCGCCGCCGACATTGGAAAAAAACGCGTTCGATGATTCGTCCGACGATTTTGTTGTAATGTTGAAGGCCTTTTCTTCGTCGAATGTATCGCCGTCATGGCATTCGATGAAGATGATTCATCGCCGTCGTAAGCATCGGTAGAATCATTCGAAAACGTGGTTGCGTCGCTCTGTCGTTGCACATCGAAATCGTCGTCGTGACGACTGCCATCGGCACTCTCTTGTAATTTTCGAATTTTCTCCAGCAATTCTTTCACTTCACCGGTCGGACTTGTGGCCTGTGGAGGCGATGTGGGCGAGCCAATATTGGCTAAACTGGAAACCGCCGAGCCAGTTATCGAATCGATGTAACTCCTCATTGTTCCGTATTTTTTCAGAATGTCCGCATTCACAGGTGACTCTTCGCTGAAATTGCCACTTAACATCGGCTGGCGCACTGCCTTCGAAGCATTCAAGTCTGTTGGTTCTCGGCGCGCGAACGAAATCGCAGCGGTTCCGGCAGCCATTGCCATTTCGCTGGCGCCGCTGCCACTGCCACCATCAATTGAACGTCTTAAGTCGCTGTGTGTGCACTGTGAATTCCCATTTGTGCTATTGTTAGTGCAGCTGCCACTTCCATAACAGCGGCCGGCTGCTATTGTATCACTATTAATTGTTTGGGCGCTTGGTATCACTTCGCAACCGTTTGGTATACTCAAATTGCTATTACTTTTATTCGAACCGTAACTAAATTGTTGATCACTGTGCGACACATTCACATTTATGTTAAGTAGTCGATCGCCACGATTGACATTTTTCGCAACTGATTGATTATTATTGTCCAGCACATCGAGATCGTTGATGCAGCCGTCTTTGGCTTTGCCAGTGCCATTGTTACCAATTTTGTGTGCGCATTGCAGGCTTAAGTCATCCGATGTGCGTGAATAGTTGATGACATTACCGTTGCCTCCGTCACCACCGCCAGTTGTTACCGAGGTAAGCTCATGTCGATCCGAATTTGGTGTGCCGAACGGACGATGATACAGCGGTATGTGCTCGACGTCATTATTGCTACCGTTCGATAAAGACGCCTGCGTACCTGCCCGATACGTTTGGTGATGATGCAAACGCGACTGCTGATTCTCCATAGAACAGGCTTGCTGAGACGCCGACCGTGGCATTGTTGACATTGTGTAATCGTGCATAGTGAGCGGAAGGTCGGGACTTGCTGCACGTGAATAAGGCGGGGGCACCAATGTGTTTGCCTCGTTTGCATTGCATATGAAACTAGAGCTTAGCGAATCGACTGTACTTGTCGCTGACAACGAACCTACTGGCCTCACGATATAGTTTCGAAAGTACTGGACCATCAAATAACTGGCACCGTTTTTGCCATTATCTGCATTGCATGTGAACACCAGCGGATACAAATCTGGTTTCGATGTAACCTAATTTGGACCGAACAAAGCAGTCGAATAAATAAATCGATTCGATAAATCGAGCAGCGATTATAATCGATACGTACCTCAGTATATGGTGGAGGAGCATGATGAAAGGAGCTGCAGCGACTGTATTGTGGTGGTGCATAGCAAGACCCAGCGGAATCGCCTGATTGTGAATGCGGTCCAGGCGAACCCCAGCCACATATTTGTCGACGTTTTTTCCATAGTGAACATGCACATAAGATCGCAATTATTATCGCAAATATAATGCACCTGATTGAGAATGAAAAAAAAACAAGCCACAATATGAACTATGAACTGAAAATGGATTGAAACACAATGAATTCCAAAAATTACCAGAAAAACCAATGGTTAACGAAAAACAAATTGAGCACGTTAGATGTGTTTGGCGGTGGTGTTCGTGGTGCACTCGGTGGTGCGTATAAATA
>JANTFB010160742.1:0-10087 GCA_026546635.1 Porricondyla nigripennis | reverse complement strand
TGAGGGCTCAACACCAACATGGACAGAGGGAACGCCGAGTTTCACCGAATCGAGTTCTAGTGATATGGGTATGTTGATGTCGGCCGTTTTTTCAGCCTTCTAAAGCAATGAATAAAGTTCACCAGCCGCCTTGATGTACCGGATAACCCAATTCAGCTAACACGTGATTTTCATTGGTAGCATTTTCAGGCTCATCGTCTCCATTGAATATATCGTCATCTGATCGACACAAGCCAACTGTGGAAGAAGCACTGAATTCCTTGACTTCGGAAATGGTAAGTAGTGCATATTTCATACATATTGAACGGAACAGCAATTCACTAACAAAAAAGGGCAGTAGGTAACGCCCACAATCGAAGCATCACTCACGAAATAAGTCATTACCCTTATTCCATGCTCCAGCCAATCATTTCGTTTTTCTTCGTTTTTTTTTGTTGTGATTTCATCTCTATAATTTATTATTATTTTATTTCTATTCTGTCTTATCTATGGGAAATTGATCTCACCTGTGTGAACGTTCTGTACATGCTCATGCATTCCCTTGGACCGAGATATATTCAGCTGTATACGCATCGTAGCAGTTCGGCCAGCTTTAGGAACGATGATGCTTGAGTGTGCACGAGTGTGAATGTGTTTGCATGCGCAGCACCGTATAATTTCTACTTATTCGAATGCTCGCAAACACATTCACGTAGTCGCACCGTCAAACGTAATCGGCTTCGCTTTGACTGCACTGCTACGGCTACATTCAGTGGGAGCATATCCAGCTGAATTCTAGGCCCATGGGAATGTTTGGCTCTGGGTTGGGCTCATCGCTGGAACATTCTGATTATTTAATTATAGTTTATCCGTATTTTTAGAAAAGCTAATGTAAACCACTCGGTAGATTTGTGTGCATCGCTATGACAACTCATTATTTTACATTTTGCTCATTGTGCTTAACTTCCAAGTAGTCGGCTGCATTCCTGCTCATTTGTAAGTAGAAATATGCTTTGTCTAGCATTTGATGCGCCACACTACATATGTGTCGATGAGAGCAAAAAACTGATATGAATTTCTTTAGAGGATGAAAACGATAGAAAATCTTCAAGAGCAAAAAGCAAGTAACTTTGTGTTGTTTACTTCAATGAAATGTCACAAACTTCACTCTATTCACAAAATATTGGCAGCTCAGAAATATGGCGCATGTGAACCAGATAGTATGAATTCGATCTGGTTCACACGCTCCATATTTCTGGGCTGCTAAAATTTTGTAAATAGAGTGAAGTTGGTGACATTTTATTGGAGTAAACATCCCAATGTTATTTGCTTTTTGCTCTCGAAGTTTTTCTACCGTACTCATCCTCCAAAGAAATACATATCTGTTTTTTGCTCTCATCGACACATATATGTATCTATTGCGCACATTGCGAATGTCTCGTGTCATTGACTAAAATGGAAAAACTATTCACAAAAAATATAGAAGTTCGGTCCGTTTGTTTGTTCGTTTATTTTCCTTCAAAATTCAATCTGAATGCACACACAATTAAACATTGATGATATCCAAATTTTCTTACTTTAAAATTCACTTTATTGGTTCCAATTTTATAGACTACAACACCCACACAGTCCGACTCAAGTTCTTCTTCTACGTACTTTAAGCTTCCGAACATATTCAGTTTCAATTGGTGGTTCAGTAAGCCCGATGAGACAGACTAAAAAGCAATTAACATTCAACATTCTTCATCATAATATTGGTGGCCGAACAGTGGATAGCACACCGCAAACGTTTATCCAATTGCTACCGATGCTTAAGCCCAGAGTTTGAACATTTTTTTGTTGAACAGTCATGCAACGCACTTTAGTTCAACTCTTTGCTTTTGAAATTTATATTTTATAAGAATGTATCATTAAGCGAGAGCCACAGTGCCACTCTGAAACGGTCACATGAAGTCACAAACAAGAATAAATTATATCAGCAACAATGCTATTGAACAAATTTTGACTTGATTTTTGTTTTGTTTTGGTCCTCATTTGATTGTTGATTGGATTGATTATGATTTTTTTGTTATCGTGATTGCAAATGAATTGTTGTTCATTTGAGGAGACGATGAGAAATTAGAAAGTACAAAAAACATACATTGATTGAACTAATTTATTTTATTCCAATTTCATGCTGCATTTCCCAATCACATTCATTCTTATCTTCACCGCGGAAATCAATTCGAAACGATCAAATAGCAAAACTTGAGATGTCAAGTTGACTACGACTACGATTGAGATGTTTTACGATAAAAGAATAGGAGTACCTCGAAAATAATAGCAAAATTTGCTCAACATAGAGCAACCATGAAATTTCTGATAAAAGTGCTTCTGCGGGGAGAAATATCATTCAAAACCTTTCGAAACGTTCCGACATTTCAATCGTCTTATATGCGTGTTGCTAGAGTGAAAGTATAATTGTATACACGGAAACGGCAATCGACCACTCGGAAACATTGCGAAAAGTTTGGGATAAAATTATTTCTTGAAAAGATGTTGGAGAATGCTTTTTGTTTAAGAGTTTGAAAGTTGCTCAATGTTGGGCAGACATTAGAGTTCTCTCCACAGATTTGAAATCGTATATATTATCTGCATACATACATCAGACATATATAGGGTATGCATTATATTGAATACAAAGTGCATATTTCATCAGTACGTTTAATGCATGAATATACTGCTTCAATTAATACGTATGTTATTGATCTCTTAAACGGAAGCTAGTCTCGAGCAGGCACTCACAGAAAAGAGAATTAAGTTAACCTGATGAAATTACACTATTTGTCGCTTGTTGGAAAATTCGGACACCATGCATCACACATCACACTTAGGTGTCAGAGACAGGAATGAGGAACTTCACTAATTCATTCAAAATTAAATGCTCTTCAAATTCTTCCAAATGCGGTATATCCAGTGGCAAATGCGGTATACACATTTGGCAAATGCTCGGCTAATGCAAGCAAATGCGAGCAAATGCCGGCAAATGCAGGATATGCATTTGAATTCAAATGATTCAAATACATTTTAAACCCAATTAAATTCTTGTGTTTCCAGTGAGTTCTCTAGTCCTGGTCAGAGATAAACAACATTCAACAGAATCCTTTTTTGGCTGTGTATACGGAACAAGTGATTCGGTATGTTGTACGTTCTACAGATTGATCAAACATTCTCGAGCTAGTGTCCGTTTTAGGGAAGAGTCAGGGCCATTATCGTTATTATTATTCTGTCAGCAGGAACAGGCCAGCGTATTAGCACTGCGCTGTAAAAATACATATTATGTTAGCAATACTAGCGCAGCGCTGTCATATTATCGTTAAACGTTGCCGAACTATGGCCAAGGCTGAATATACGTATGAATAGTCGCGGTCGCTTATACGGATAAAATACACGATTTCGTATCTCTGGTTCGTCTTCAAATAAACCATTACTGTTATACTGTATTCTATTATAAGGTATACTCCCCAGACCGGCCCAATGCGATTTAGAATTCAGAATCCCAGAAAACTTTCACAGACTCACGCAACACATAGCGATTGACATCATGAAATTTTACTTTGCCCCTAACGGCGCCTGGTGATATCAGTCGCTGTATTCGTAATGTATATTGCTGAGAAAGGCAGTTCAGTTTCACTGGGCGTTTTAATTCTACCAGACCGAGCCTGACCCAAATCAGGATACCTTTCAAATATAAGCAAAATTGCAAGCATTTGGGACATTCTGTCTTTTGATTGAAGCACATTTACAGAGTAGATACTTAACTTGAACTATGTCTAGATTGAAGATATTCATTGCAATATCGTTACTATCTACCATTTTTCGATGCTACACTACACACTCACCGTGTGCGTACATATTTGACTATTCGGCAATGTGGATAACATCCATGTGGTCAATCAGTTATCCCAAGACTGACCAGATCGACACATTCGTACGACTTTGGTGCAAGTCTTTTGATATAAAGCAAAGAGCAATTCGTCTTGTTCTCACCATTCACAATTTGTCTGAAATTGTGTCCATACACATAAATTGACTCGATTGAAAAAGTATCAAAAATATGTATGATACGCTATTTTGTGAATGGCAATTCAGTTTTCGACCACAGAATATCTCGTCGGTAAAGATCTTCTGATTGAGATGGGACAGGCTCAATTACATTGGCGTAGGTAATTCCAGTTACACTTTCATATGTACATTGTACAATGCAAATCGAGTTCCTTCCTCTATGTGTTATTCATAAATAATTCGCACCTGCGAGTCATACAAAACAATTCATGAAACATAACGTCACGATGTAGCCCGTGACCAAGACCACTAATATGTACAAAATAATAAATAAAAAATAATAACGCGTAAATATTCTTTCGTTGTCAGTTCGCCCGATGAATTGTAACACAAGTTCAAGTCTCAGAATCAAATTTTCGTGGAAAAATTTCTTACAATGTGCCGTACACAAACACAAAACGACACTCTCAAAATTAAAACTGAATGATATAGTTCACATACCTATTGTATTCCAGAATGATAGGAATTAATTTGCGAAGAGAGGAAGATATAAGGGTCGATTGGAATGATTCGTTTATTCAATCGATGAAGATGTATTTTGGAGAATATACGAGTCATCGACAGTATTCCTCCGTCATAGTTTTGGATTACGTAAAGAATGAGTTCTAGTTCGAGTTTGTGGGGAGACCTTTAAAATCGAAATTCAACGGATGACTGAGGAATGACACTCATAGGGATACCACCCGCTGGATCGGCAATTATTGCTGGATCGGCAATTATCGATCGCAATGACCTCCTCACAATTTTTGAGATTTTGAAGGGTAATGCGACAGATTTTAATACTTTTTCATCAATTTTGCATATATTTATTTTGCATCAATTCGTGTCGTTTTGCACTTTTTTCGTTTATTTATATCGATTGCAGGACGTAAGTGAAAGCAATTAAAGTGCTTTGGACTGCTTCTTTTTTTGTAAAACTACTTTCTTCCGTTCTGAGCGAAGTGGCAAAAGCACGTCATTCGTCATGCCCTTCAGCTGTAAGGGAGTGAATATTTTTCATCAGTATTTTCAGTCAATTTCAATCCAAAACAAGTCCCCGCCTTGTTAACCGCGAGATTCACCTCCGGCCGCGAATGGGATAAAGCCCCTGATTTTATCATATTGGGTTGTCGATCGATTAAAAAAAAGAAGGTACATTCATTTGTGATGCGTTCAATTTATACACAAACACATCATCATATTGAACTGAACTGTAAAAAGGTCGGAAAATTAATTAAAACATCTTTTTTCCTATTCATTTTATCATTATCAATATAATAATTTGAATGCCTGGGAAGAAACAATAAATACGCAATAGCAAAAGAGTTGGCAATGATAACGAAACTTCTTCATACATTTTTCTACGGAGATGCTTCTTATTCGTTTTCAACTATTTTGCAATTGCGTTAAAAAGGCGTCCATCTATGCAAAAATACGGATTGTTATCAATTAAATTATTAAAATTAATCGCATGTACTATTAAATTGTTTCAATTTAGATAAGCAAAATGTGTTGATTTATTAGAATTCGATAGTTACGGATAGTTATGAAAATTTAATAAAATTAAATACATATTATTGATAATAATAAAACAAGAACAACCACAAGAACAATGTATTGAATAAAAAATGACGCTAAAAATAAAAATAATATATTTAGAAAATCAGTTAAATGAGTTAAATGATGTATTGTATTTTAAATGTAGTGGATAAGCGGGACAACATTGGTGGGATGCCTTCAAATATTCCCGACGAAAAATGACGTTACTATTTCGATGAATGTAAAGTTATTAACATCCCGTCGTGTAGAATGGGCAATCGTATATGCGTGAATGGAAAGTTCCGAAAGTAGTTCGGGTGGGAAGTTGGGGCAGTACTAATATAGAGTAATAGAAATAATATTGGAATTGTTGGCGAGTAATAGCAGAATTAGCAACATTCCCCAATTCGCGATTGATCGAACTGAGCTGTGATGATATCTTGCTCTCATGCATGGTGTGTTTCATGTGTGAGTGGGTTAGCCAGCGTGAGCGCAAGAGATAGAGATATAGGGAGTGATAGAGAGATTGAGGCACCTCTTGTTCAATTTCAAAAGAACACTTCAACTGCTTTCGAGAACGATATTTATCTCTATTAGTCGCCGACAGTATTTATATTATTTCCTTTGCAGCAATGGATTAATTGTCGTTCCGTAACCCAGGGTGCACTACAACATTCATATGAGGGTTTCAGATAATCCTGCACTTGGCACTTTCCATACCGAACTTTTCAGCGGCCAAACATTTTCAGACATTTTTCTACACAAATCTTTAAACACTTCGCACATACCTAACTACAAAATTATACAACACACATAACTAAATTGATCAAAATTTCTTTTCAGACTCACCTCTAAATTTTTGTGGATTCTATGCTGTTTCAAATCACTTACCTTACACACGATCTAGATATAGTTAGGACTGGTGAAAAATGTTTTAACAATACATTTTATTTATATTTTAGTAAAAACATATCTGGATTTTTGGATACGTTGAAGCTATTTATTTCATATTGATTGAAAAGAGGAAGAAAACATTGTTGTGTCTCACCACATAGTTTTCGAATTTTCGGCGTTTAGCTAAACCATTCGAATTCGCCGACATATAGAATATCAAAATTGAAACTGTTAAATAAATAAACTTTCTATTTTAACGAAATCCCTTTTGTGGTGTAAAGTTCGAAAATAAATACAATCTGAAGTAGAAAGAGTCGATGAGAATAGAAATCACTTTCAAAATCAGTTACGATAAATATAATCATTCATCGTAAACAAGTTAAGCCGAAGCTGCGATATATGATATATATGTACATATAGCCGATATATACCTATTAGGGTGGCCTTAGATTTGAATTCTCCATTTCCTTCGTTATATCCATTCCATGCCAAAAGGTGAAAATTGACGCGGTAAAGTTCCTGTGCAAGTTTCAACTCAATAGATACGGTCTTGCCATTCATCGCCGCTATGTCCGAACGGGTTGAAAATTTCGCGGGGAATTTGAACTCTTCAATTGGCATATTTCGGCTTGATAAATGAAATCTAAAATTTTAAATAACTTCGGCCACCCCAATACCAATATTAATATAGTATATGAAAAAAATGTGTTTTGGTACCTGCCAAGCAGAAACGAGGAAATCGAACAAAAAAAAAATATCGACTAGATTGTGACTGTACGGATCACATTACGAATTATTGTTTCTGCATCTTCATTTGAACGATTGAGGGCAATTCTCGACCATATGTTTACTGTTATAAGGTCTAAAGTTGTGGGACAAGTTTTTGGATATATCTACTTTTTGCTCTCAAGCATTCATTTATTTCCTTCTATTCAAGACTATGCGGAACCACTTGTGCAAAGAGACAAATCTTCACTAGCTCACTGAGAAGATTTACAATAACTTGAAAGTTTAGAGGTGATAGTATTTCTTTTTTGCATGACGATTCGAGCAGGCCATTATCTCTGTCACCTTCGACTCCCATTGTGTTTAAAGTATTGACCATCCTCCACTGTCATTTGAATACTCGCAACTGTGAATTGAGGGATTGAAGAACGGAAGCAAAAAATAATACGGCTGCGATGATTCTTCTCGAATCTGTCTGCCTGAATTTTCAGTTTTCTAGTTATATTACAGCTCCTCCTATTGGTACCATCCTACATACATTCAGAAGACGTATACGTATACGGTATACCAGTAGTGCGATATATTTACATTATACAAATACGTAATGCCAAAAAATGATTTTGCTGGGACATCGACAAGATTTTTGTTTTTTTTTCATTCGTTTTAATACAATATTTGATTAGATATTAATATACTACATAATTGAGTGGGTATTTCGATTCATGTGTGGCGAAAGAATGAAGATATTGTTAAATTTTGTTAATTTGAAAAAGATTACCAGCTGGACAGATGACAAGCCCACTACACAGAATTTTTGTTACGCATGTACTGCGTGAGTGGGTGTTTTATAGGGTATAAGAACGTTATGCTATGCGACACGTAAATCTGTCTTTGCTGGAAACAGCTCGGGAACTCAGAACCGCATATACTTCATGCAGCGCATGCCTGGATTGAGTTTCGTTAGTAAATTACAATTTTCGAAAATGTTGACTGCGATCACGCAACGAATTATTCAAAACAATGGCTTAATCACTCGATTCTAACTCATTCTACGTGTGAGTAATGTTTGATTAGCACGTTGCTTACGCTTCTTTTTCACCAACGGCGGTAGGCTTTTTATATATCCGTTATTCTCCGACACCATCTCATTGCAACAAAATTGAATTGATAGCTGTGTTGAAGCGGCTCAGGTCACACTTCACCATTTTTATTTGTGTCGATACTTTACTGAATCTCTAGTGAGTGACGTGCTACTAAATCATCACTCACGTATAGAAATTTGAGTAGGAAGTCGTTGTTTTGAGTAAACAGTTAAATGTAAGTGTCTGAATCAACACTGGTTTCGGAATTCGGCTTCAGAGCCCTATAAGTGTTTCCAGCCGAATCGCAGAACTCGCGCCCATTTTTGTTCTACAGTCCAATATAGTTAATATGATTACTCGTATGTGAACAAGTGAGCAAAAATGATTCGAAGTGAATAAAAAATTTGCGCTATTGAGGTGAATGCGCTATTGTGAATATTTTTCAAATGAACTCCGGATGGATTATGTGCCCATCACAAGGATATTCGACCACTCTTAGCGATTTTCGTTCACTTTTTTACACGTACGTTCATTGAACAAGCCAGACTGTACCATAAAACGTAATAGTATACATACACACATATGGATAGGCGAGATACAGGGGCGCGTGAGAATTTCCATCGGAAAAATGTCTCATACGAAACTGGTCACATCAGCCACGTTCAGCTGTGTCGGCTGACATCACCCAGTCGAACTAATATTGTATTAAGTAGCTTTACGCAGCTGCGACCAGTTATATATGATTAGCGCATATGTTTCTTTGCTCCTCACCAACAGAAATATGCGAATGTACGTGTATTGGTTATTGTTCAACTGTTGAAATAGCCTGATCCAAATATTGTAGTAAAAAATGATAAATAATAAATTATTACGACACATTACAAAACATGTTGAGATGCAGTTTATTTTATTTCAATCTGTCATCCTGAATAGTTTGTGTGGAAATTCGATCATATTAATTGAAGCTTGAACTCCGTGAGCAATGGAATCATATGAGCAAATACCGTCAATTGGTCATGATAATAGTAGGTAAGTAAGGTAGTATTCACTATTCTAGTACTGAATAATATTCAGTACTCCGATCATGTACATCGTATAAGCACATAGCACATTTATGTGGTTTTCCTTCTTTCAATTGCGGTACACCTCAGGTCCTCATATTCAACATCTCACGTTTTTTGTACACATGTTTTCAATTACAGATGTATGCTACGTTTGAAAGCGATCTGCCACAACTGTATGATGAAGTAAAAATGAATATTCACTATTAATTTGTAAGCTAAAAATCAAACATCCAACCAGAACCTGTGGCGCTAGGCAGCATATACGATAGGTTGCATCCAATATTGTACGAAGCATTATTCACCGAAGAAAAGCATCAAACGAGCTAAGGACGGTGCATGTAGACTGTAGAAGATGGTGAAGCCACATAGGGTGGGAGCACACGTGCACGCTGCACCCTCCGCAGCTCTAGCGATACGTTTTTTCGTGTATGACGCTACCCATGGCATATGCTGCCACCGGCTTCTGGTTCCGTTGGAATGTCTTGCTGAAATCACAAATTAATCGGACTTTCTTGTAGTTTTCTCTTTTGTGAAATTGTGCTTCGCGCTGGGCACACTGTTCAAATGACACGCGATATTTAATTGGCGTCGATGGCCAAAAGATGGCGCTGCCGTACGTTTTTGCCGAGCGCGACATTTTTTTTTCTCTTGCGGCATGAAACTGTCAGAGCGAGAAAGAGAGAAAATGAGTACACGATGACTTCAAATATAATCATAAAG
>JANTFB010160631.1:0-10096 GCA_026546635.1 Porricondyla nigripennis | reverse complement strand
CTGTGCCCCATTACACATGTTCGGCACTCATCACATACATGTGTGCATTGTGTCTGAGCAGTACAATGTGCCATCGCTCGCATGAACCGAGCACAAGCGCAAATGGGTAGTGCAGCTTCTGTCGGATCTGCTGCGAGCCTTGTTTTATTGTGCTGATGACTAACTAGCTCGGAGGCTCGACTCGCACGCATCAACAGAGCCCGGATTTAGAGCGAACGAACAACAATAACGAGCTGCACTAGCGGCGGCGGCAACAACAACAACAACAACACCAGCTTAAAACGAAAATGGAAACAATAAAAATGAACAGAAGAGAAACTATAAATAAAATTGTTAACTCCAGCAAAAACATGAATTTAATTATTCGCTTTGGTCGCTCGTCTGTCGGCATTGCCATCGCCCGATCAACGTGCTCGTGTACCAAAGATGTCGATGCATCGGTCATCGATCGTTCTCTGCGTTCTGTTCCTGACTGTTTGCCACTACGGTTGACATCTGACATGCACGCATTTCAAACGCACAGCACATGCCCCTCCCCTCCTCTCACACCCCTCTCCTATCTCTAGTCGCTACTCGCTTGCAATCTATTTTGATGCTACTGTTGAATGACGGGTGCGAATCGCATTTCCATCGTCGTCCCCATCGAGCACAGAGCATGCACTGACATGGATTGGCTCGCAGGTGAGTAAATTATGGACTGATGAACGGGGAGTCGGAGGGTGGGAGACAGGGAAAGAGCATCAATCGTAATGCGATTATAAATGGTAATTGGTGCGTATGTTTTTGATTGTTCTCGCGTGCGTGCGTCCATTCAGGTGGCTTTATTATTGCATTCGCCACCGTATTATCATGTTCTGATTGATTAATAATATCGGATGTATGCATTGATCGGCTGCATGCACACTATGCATGGCTTCTACGAATTCTCATTCTTGTTGCGCGATTCGGGCACCTGCCGCTAAAGCTTCCCCATACCACAGAAAATCGGTCGTGGACTCGTTCGTATGGGTGGATCGTGGACTCGTTACCAACTCCCACCGTGGATGGGAGTTGGTAATTTATTCAAGCGACCGATCGAACAGTGGAAGCTCGGACAGTCGACTATGTCGAGCCAAAAACACCATTTCTGTGCATTTGTTCCTCTTCGTTCGTCAATTGTGTGTCAAATTTGCATTGGCATGGCGACAACTTTCGCCGCAAGGTCGCATTCGCACTCGTCGACCCATGGTCTCGTTCTTGGCCGACAACGACCACATCGCAGGAATGTCACTTTTGCTTGGTGACCGCAATACCGGAAATAATCGCACACATTCTGCTCAAACGAATGGAAATTAAGTTTTTCCAACGAATCGCGCAGTGACCAGTCTGTCTGTCTGTCGTCGGGCATTCGACACGAAAAACTGGACTCATTTTCAATTAAAAACGGAACGAGAAGAATGAAGAAAACCCATTAATGAATAAATAAATTAAAGTAATGATGAGCCAATGAGCGAGAACCAAGCAGCAACACAAATGAATTCCATTCGGCGTTGATAAAAAGAAGAAATACCATATATCGGTACACAAAGAAACGGGCTGACTCGCACTTGCTGCTTCGAGTGCTCAGCGAATAGAAAACAAATCGCCGAAAACAAATGAGAGAGAGAGAGAATAGGGTAATATGAAATGGCTAATTTGTGGTCGGCCGCATGCTCTTTGGCCTACAATTGTAAATTCTTTTTCTCTTTCAATTTCCGAGCTTTCCGATTGGCTGTGCGTGTGCTTGTGCGCCGCCGAGAAGTTTGTCCATAGAGCACGATCTTTGATTCACAAGCACACTCCGTTCGGAATGAACTCGGCTAAATAATGATAATATTCAGCAAATCGGAACTCGTTTCTCTTCGAATCGCGTTTGTTAACACTTCTTTCATCGGAGTTCGAGTGTTCGAGATTCGGTTCTCCGGCATTTGACCACCGTCCGTTGCTGCTGACGCCGTCATCACTGACAACAACGATACGATTTCACTTTGAAATGAGGTTCGCACCGAGTTTGTTCATTTGTTTTTTTTTCCACATCATGCACGCACACAAACACACGAAATGCCAGAAATGTTCGCTGCTCTGGCATCGGCAGAGGAAGGGGGAAGCGTGGAAGTGACGATAAGCAGCCGACGAGAAGTTTTCATTCATTTTTTCCGGTTCGAAGTCAAAGGCGAAAAACTCTCAATTCTCTTGAATGCGACGCGCATAGTTAGATGCATTCGGCGACGGGAATGTTTTCATTTTCATTTTCGTTCTCGTTAATTTAAAATATGCGAAAGAAAATAGATTTTTAAATTTTAATCGAATCGCCCTCTGCCAGCTCCCACTGCCACGACGCCACGTCCATGTCCGACGCAATTAGATTTCCATTGTGGATGAGTGGCATTCTGGAGAGCAGAAATATGCGCGTCGCCGGTGACGACCAAGGGACGGTACGGAATGTGTCCACGTTGCCCATGCACCAACGTCGGAAAAAGTGCTTGTCGCACGTCGCATTCACACAAATTGTTCGTTTCTTTTTTGCTCTCTCTCTCTCTCCTTTTTGCGTCTATTTCACTCGCATTCAGCATCGCTGCCAGTCCAATGCCCCCATTTCCCCGTCAATGTTCACGTGCTGCAGGTGAATTGATTGCAAATCATTCGGCTCGACTGCTGTTCGACGTTCGCCACGTCGGTGCCATATCCAGAAACGATGTGCCAAGAGATCGAATGGAAACGGAAACGATATCGATCGTCATCGGTCGAATCTGCTGATGACTCAATCGGTTGTCACCAATCGTTTCGAATTGAACTCGCTCGCAAAACCAATTTCCAATTGGACTCTCGTCTATCATTTCGTCATGTCGTCTCTTCGATTCGTTGTGCACCCCGGGCACTCGGCATGGGTTTTTTAATTGTCCACATTGTTCGATTGGCGATGGCCGCACGGAGTCGTGACGCTTGGAAAATGGTTTTCCCATTTGAATGTGTGAACCGGCGAACAACGCATCGATGGCCAATGACCGAGCGCGCGCGACAATCCACTCCGTATAAATGACAATGGAAATTGCTTTGATTCGTACCGTTCGCGTTGCCACGACACAATCGCACTCAAACAGCTCCATTCGCAATGGAAAACTGTGATGAATTTCGGAGCGTGCGGTCACGATTTGCACCGAGCAAAAAAGAGAAAAGGAGAGAGAAAAAAGAACAACTCGCCCGCCCACTCCTGTTTGCGTTGCGAAAAGTGTCCAGGCGATTTTCGGATTTCGGCATCAATGGCGTGCGGCGCACACTTCGATTGTCTGCAAAAATGTTTGCA
The DNA here is from genome assembly GCA_026546635.1 of Porricondyla nigripennis. Taxonomy (NCBI): domain Eukaryota; kingdom Metazoa; phylum Arthropoda; class Insecta; order Diptera; family Cecidomyiidae; genus Porricondyla; species Porricondyla nigripennis. The sequence goes on along the minus strand of JANTFB010160631.1, from coordinate 6,774 downwards.
TTGTGTGACTCGTCTCCGTTTTGTTTTTTCGACTCAAGTGCTCAAGTGCTCATTGTCTACGCAGTCAGACTTCACGCATTCGTGGGGGGGCTTCTGTGTGTCTGCGTTCTTCACTTCCAATTTCGGTTTTCTCACTTGCCTTTCGTTCGGCGTAGCGCCAACGAGTGAGAAACATAAAATTCACCAATAAATCGTGCGTTGGTGCGCTCGGAATGACAATTTCATTCTACATTTTGTGTGAGCGACGCGACGGCAATGATGAGCAGACTCGAATAACAACAACAACAACAACAATATCATCTTCATTTCACTTCATATACGCACGAGAGACGAGAGTATGAAATATCCGAGACCATTCGGTTCGCATATAATAGGCACATCTATTCATTTGTCGTGCAAACGAAAAACGTTCGACTACTCGTCGTCGTCGTCGTCGCCTCCATATAATCATCGTCGTACTCGTAGCACCGCGCCACTCAAGCACACTCATTGTTTGTGCTGGCTGAACCCGACCGATGATGCGCTGCCATCGCCACCAATATCGGAATCCAACAGCTTCACATCGAACACATGCAGACTGCATCAAGCATTCGTGAGTATGTGGAAAGTGGTATCCAGAATGAATGTAATTTGTTTGATTTGCGTTCTTCTACTCCGTATTTCCATGGTCTCGAGCCGTCTTGTCAAGCATATCGGATTCACAATAAGAATAACCACGATCGATACTGTGTGTTTGCCAGTCATCGGCACACCGATCCGCCGGTACGCACCCAATTGGATAGCCGGCAAGAGCTCATTGCTCAGTTTTTATCCAGGAGAAAATGCTAAAAAAAATTAACGAATGCAACGTGCGGCGCTGATGCACGATGCGAAATTGTGAATCACAAATCCAATCGATCGATGGCATCTTCGCAAACGTTGAAATACAAAATTTTATGCGATGTGTGCTAGTTTCTCTCACCTGTGTTCAACTGTAAAATCCAAATCACAACACAATCGCTTCAGTTAGCATATATGCAAATCACCATCGGCACACTCTTTCCTCATTCACGGATTCGTTCTCTTTCGCCTTGACAAAATGTTTTCTTCGCAGCGGTCGTTCGGTCGCGCAATCGTTTCGTTTCCAAAACGAAATTGGGCACAATCAGAATGCGAATAACGAACGAACGAAAAATGTTCCGAAATGTGTGTCTGTGTCTGTGTGTGTGTGAGTGATTGAATATCAATCCCAAGAGAAGTAAAACAGAAACAAAAAAAAAACAATGGAAACGAGAATGCCTTCGAATCTCACTGAACCGTTCTGGTCGAAAATGGCTCAAACGAATGCGACGTTCAATTCGAAATGTTCTACGCTTCGATTCGTCTCTGTTTATCGGTCTCGCCTATAGCGGTTTACGTCTCCTTGACAACACAGGAGCCTTTTACACACTCCGCTCGAAGCCGGCAATCCGAACACACTTCAAATCACCAATTTAAAGTAAAGCAACGCACCCTTGCACACTCACACCGAATATCAAACTGCGGTCACACGATTTAATTGGCATCAACAGTAAGCCACCGCCAACGGACAACCAAAACAAAATAAGAAAGAGAGCGATTTTTTGGTATTTTGTAATTATTTCGTACGGATTATACCCTGGAACAGGAAGAACACACTCTGGATGCAGCAGCGCACAAGTAACAAGTAGAGATGGTTTGTTTTGCTTGTCGTTTGTCGTTTTTCTCTTCTTCTCCGAACGGTTTTTAAAATAGAAAACTGTCTGTTCTTGATGTTAACACATCGGTTGCATCATGGGCAATGACTTTGAAATGACGAATGGTGGTCTTTTTATGCCCTCTTTCGGTTCACAAATGTTGAAAGAAAGAAAAGAGAGAACCAACTCACACTCGCACGAATGGCAGCCAGCAGCAGCCAGCAGCAACCGCGGCAACGTAGAGTAGCGGCCGTCATCGCCATCGTCTTCCTCTTCCTCTTCTTCTTCTGCCTCGTTCGTTGTGCCATTGTCGACACTGTACCGAATACCGTGCACAGCACACGGGCATAGCGCGCCGCGAGGAGAAAGAGAGAAAGAGCGACATAGGAAAAGAGTTTTTGAAAAAGAATAAAAAAAAATCATTATCAAGATCATTGCCGATCGCACATAGCACGGCATGAAACGGCAAATAGGTACATACGGTGCTCGCGCCGCGCCGTACGATCGCAACACGTGAATGGTGGAATAGGCAGCGCCAAGATACGCTCCACACACATACCCTCAGCCACACACAAGTAGTAGTTTGTTGTCGCTATGTTTCACCACAGTTTTCATATTGTTCAATGACGAAGACGTCGAAGCTGCTGCTGCTGCTGCTGCTGCTGGCGTCGATGCTGTTGTGATGGTACTGCATACGCGTCGCACACGCACACACAACCACTCAGCGTTCACCTCACGACGGCGAAAAAACAACCGTCGAAAAGAGAAAAGAACAGACCATTTCCAGTGCTTTGGCTCCTACACACGCCGTACGTCTGTGTATACCGCCGAACGAGAATGAGCTACGTGTGGAATCGGAAACGAATGAAACGAACACGAAAGAAGGAATACATTCTGCGTTCCAGTGTCGATGCGAAGAATAAAGCGAGCAAAGAGAATAAACGGTGAAAGAGTGAGTGTATCGCGCGCATAAATGAACAGCGCCGAGCACACACGGTCGGAACGACGAAATCCGAGCGGGCATCGACGGCAGCACCGGCGCAACACACCGCTGCCCAATCGGTGCGAGCGAGATGGTCGCGCAAATGTGGATGTAAAATACAAAGACCGAAGACGGCATTGTTTTGTTACCATTATCTATGCTCGAGCGTAACATGGGCCAGGGGGAAGAGTGCCTTCTCTTCGTTTTTAAGTATCACGCGCAAACCGTGGCACATACGCGATCCCATGATCGCGGCGCACACACACTCAGATCGCTGCTGCCTGCGCTCTGAGTGCGCGCGGATTGGTTTTTGCCGTTTCTTCTTTCGTTTTTTCTTTTCTTTTTCTTTTCGTTTCTTTTGTAAATGGGAACATTTCAGTATATTAGTGCTCAGTGCTCAACTGTTCGGTGTGCATTCGCACTCTTCTGTTCTAGCATTCAGCTAACTTGCGTTGCGGTAGAGAATGGTTGCATGTGAACTCTCCGTGCAGTGCGCGCGCTCGCGCCAACCGAACAATTTTTCAATGCGATCGACCTAGGACGCTAGGACCGTTGCATTGGATCCGCTGCGTCGCGGAGATGATGATCATGATCACGGCCGACGACCACGGCGCACGGGCCGATCGGTATTGCTATCGCGCGCATGTATTGTCAACATCGTTTGCAATGGTCTCGCGCGCCTTCACGTCCGCACGAACGGTGCTGCACTGGATCAGGTAGGCTCGCGTTGCCCGCGAATTGCACATTTCTTCAATTCTGTGCGAAAGAAAAGGGCAGGCGACAATGATACCTGTGTATGTGCAACCTTTTCTTTTGTGACGTCTCTTATATTGTTCTTTTCCATTTGTTTCTTTCGCCGTTTTCTTGTTCGTTTCTGTTCCAGGCCGTTTTTTATTCAATTAAAATGAGTATAATGGCTAATGATAATCTCGCGAGAGTTCTCGATTCATAATTTATTTTCACATTGTGTATGCGATCAGCTTGGAAGATTATCGCAGGCCACCGATGTGTGTATTGGCTGGCTGTTGCGTTGCCGTGGTCGCTGTCGCTGCTGCGTGCTTTCCTACGTGCCTATGTATGCGCATTACGCATACACGAGCGACGTGTTCCCCGTTTGGCGTGACTTTTAATCGAAAACAGTTAGCAACAAATGATCGGCAACCGAAACAGAAGAGGAAAAACCACCCAAAAAAGGAAAAACAAATGTGGACAATGATCGCTGGATGGCTGGTTGCCGAAGACGCTGTCGCTGCCGTTGGCCATCGGTGCTGCTTCCAAAATGATATGCACGAAAATTGTGCTCTGGCACAATGGGCAAAACACTTAACATGCACCGTTATCCTACTGGAAATTTATGCATTTTACGTCTGTATTTGCCCTTCGCCAGCCACACAGTAATGGTGAGAGGCAGATAGAAGGGGCGCGCGCGCACATCGAGCACGGCGGTCCAACCGTCGTCATCGATCGACACACCGGAATCAGCCAAAGTGTCAAGGTCAAGCAGCGAATCAGTGACACACGAAACGATGTCAAAAATGCATTCGGTCAACGATGAAGATGTCAGAGACCGATAAGAGCGCATTCTGTACTCTGTCTGCGATTGCACATGGCCACTGCGATCACTTCTGCAAACTGTATTGGAAACGATACGAGCGTAAAATTCGATTCGATAGTGTGCAAACTTCTGGTCGCCGTTTGCCCGGTATGTGCTGGGCTCGCGAATGGATTTCGGCCGGGTGACGGCGACGGCCACTTGAACGTGTACGGACGCTTGGTGTCTTTTCGTACCTCTCGTATGGCTGTGTGACTTGGTGGCCTATGTGAACGAACGTCGTTATTTCGCGATAAATGCGGGTCGATTCGAGAGTTCCATGAACTCTCCGATTGGATGTTTCCATAATCGGAATGCCTTCGGCTGGGCGCCGTATGCTGCCGCTACTGCTATCACGTTCGTCAATTGTGAATGGATGTGATGTGTGAGTGTGTGTGTGTGTCTTCGTTCCTCTCCTTGCCTTCTTTTCTCAACGTTTCGTTCAGCATGCTAAATTAAATTCGTACGTGATGTAGGGGCCGAACGCAGCAAATGATTCAATAAAAAGAAATCAATAAAGCCACATTTCGTCTCTTCTCGTTCCGAAATTCACATTTTCCATTCACATTTGGATGGCAAGTGGTCGTCGCCGCCGCGCACACGAGGCGATTTCATGACATGTCAAAACTTCTTTCCTCCGTTTGTGCGCGTGTTTTTTCCATTGGATAATTGAAATGATCTCGGGCGCCAATTTTTCGCTTTTTTTCTGGTAGTCTGACTCTTTATTAGGGACCAGACCGGCCATAGGGCCTACGGCATATGGGGTGCCCCTGTCGGGATCGGAACCATTTTGTACCTTATGGTATTGAATCTCAACACAATTTTGCTGTCATGCGTCCTGAGCTAAACTTTTTTAATGTCTCACTCAACTAAACTTTTTTAATGTCTTATCAAATGGAGCTACGATCTCATATTGATTCACATGGTGATTCATTTGTGCCGAATCCACGGAAGAATTTTGATCTATTGGTAACATCCACCTCTAACCAGGATGGTAATGATGAGAATTTTTATTTGAAAATGGAACTATACAGGACTGAAATTAACGATGCATTTATGAAAATCGATAAATACCTCACGGAGCTCGGAGCGCATTCAACGAAACTCGCCATACACCTTTATCGACTTAACTGTCGAACGATTCTACTTCTTCATCAACCTCATTATCACTCAATGAGAGCTACCCAGATTATTCCGCCAAGACTGAATTGTCATCACTTCAGCTTAAGGAAATTGGCAAATTTATGAATTTCCAGAACATCTCGGATAACTCTCCTCATCTACAGAACCTGTGGGTCAACATACTTCACAGTCGATCAATAAAGAACTTTTCACGATTTCTATGAATCTCTTACCTTATGAACGGGTTCCACGGAATGGAGCGCCCTGAAAATAGCGGAAAAGAATCCACAAGAATAAATCAGCCCAAACAATCCTTATACTATGCGTCTATGCGCAGCAATTCAAACAGAAAATCTGCATTCGATTATGAATATGATTTTGAAAGCGAAAATTCACAAGGCGACATCTCATGTTCGAAAGAACCCATATCGGCAACAATGGTTGCTCTCACTCAAATGGCTAATAATTTACTGCAGTTTTCTCTCTTTGATGAGGACATCTCTTTACCAATTTCCCTCACTGCATCACATTCTCGGAAACTGCATGGAAACAAATTTTCTCTTCTGTTTATTTTGTATGGAATGAATTTATTGTAAAGTAACAAAATTATACCGATTACAAAGGGGACTCGAGCCCCAGAGTCTATGGTATGCGTATGCGTAGCAATAAGCTAATAATCTTGAAAAAATAGCCGAAAACATCGATTTATAAATACTGAGAACCTGGAAAGAATGAGATTTTTTTTTATGTTCATAAATGATACGAATTTTTTGATTTCTCTAGGGCTTCGCAGAGGTCCGCAGTAGTTATCCGCGAAAACGCTGGCAGCGCCGACCATAGCCCTGCCATTCATAAAATATAGATTGCAGCGTAGTTCAACCGAATTACTCCTATTCTAAGAAGTGAATATGTTTCTCGGCTTAAAGACTACTCGTAGCAGCACCAACAGTTTCGAACCCTGAAATCACATTTTTCTCATAAATCTTGAACAGTTTTTCGTGTGTGATGCTTTTGGCATCATATCGTACGAGAAATCTGTGCATTTTTTGCTGTCTCTCGTAAGCCAGAATCCACCGAATATTCTAAATAGTGTTCAAGTGTTCATATCTGGTGAATCATCATAAAATGATAAAATAATTGAAATCAATTTCGATAGAACTGAAACGGACTCCGATTGCAATGTCTGCAATCTTATGTTGCACTTTTGCTATGCTGGCGTTGTGTGGTGCGTCGATGGCCGCTTCATCTGCACACTCTGTGGATAAGCACGTCTTATTGTCGGCCGGCGTTCGCCGGAGGAAAATAAAGTGGGTAAGCGAAGCGGCGAATGGGCGAAAAAGTGAAAAAAGTATGCAAGTTTTTCCGTGCGCAGATGGGCTCTTTTT
>JANTFB010160520.1:0-10102 GCA_026546635.1 Porricondyla nigripennis | reverse complement strand
GCGAACTCGATAATCAGCGTGCATAGAATCGTCGATGCGTTCGCTGCCACCAAAATCGTGCAGAGAATCGATTACGACAGAAATACATTCGCTACACTTGCCATTCGAGATGAACGATGAATAAAAATGAGCAGCGGCGAATTCTGTCGTTTACGTTCGAATTTAATTTATGCCCAGCGCCAGCACGGAAAAGAACAATAAATACTCATTTTGCGCTGTTGGAATGGTGACGCAAGTTCTCAGGGGTTCAGCATGACCACAAGACAGCCATTCGATTCAAGAATTTTGAAATTGTAAATTTTACCATTCGTCGTTCGTGCCATTCCCTGCACGTTCGCCGGAGAAGTTTTTAATTGCTGTTTACGTTGATGGAGAAGAAGACGAAAAAAAAAACAAAAAAACAAAAAGGAAAAAGAACATGAAATGCAAGTTTCGCCAAAGACGTCATCCGGTGTAATGGGTTCAGTGCAATCTGATCGGTGACAATAAATCCACATCCAGTTGTAAATCTTGTCTTCTGCTCAATTTTTACTGCTCATTTGTTTCGACAGAAAATGCTCGGAGTGAAGTACAGACTCGAACGCATCATCAAATGTTCTAATGAAATTGAATTTCAGCGAATTCCTGCGCACGAGTGCTTGCTTTCGGAAGCGCTGTCTTTTGCTCACGAGCTCACGCACAGCACATTATGTGTCGTGACAGCTGCTCACGACATGGCACATGCAATGTTTACGTTCGAACTGTCAAATGCTTTGTTGTTTCCGATGGCGCGCGCAATGAATCAGCTGTAATTTGACAGTAGACGAAGTCGCAATCTTTTGTTATTTTTGTTTTGATATCATTCGACGAGTTTTAGTCGCACTTGCCATTTCGAGAGGTGACGAAATGTAGTTCGGGTTTTTATTTTGTGATGAATTCATGAAGCACGTTGAAGCACACAAAACGAAGACCAGAAACATTTTAGAAGGAGAAGCGCGTGAGTGGCAAGTATATTCACAAATTGAATCGGGAAATATAAAGCGAGACGATGGCGATTAGTCTACCGATTGAGAATGTATTGATTCAAGTACGAGCAAAATTGCAAAACGAGCAAATCAAATTATGGGAGCCCCCATATTACGTCGACGGTATTGGTCCCATCGATTCGGAACTGGAAGTATGTGCAAGGGTCATTCACCAGAACGCCTTCGCATTCTCTTCTAAATATTTTGTGTCCTTGATTCGCAGCGGCTGACAACGAGCATGTGTCAGGTACTGAATATACCGTACGATTATTGTTTGGCCGCAGTGAATGAGCTGCAAACTAGTGCATTGGACAAACTGACGGCACGCAACGAATTCTCCCAATCAGGTATGCCAGCCACACGCCACAGCACTCGATTAGATGGAATTTAACATTTTTCGACGTATTTCGGCAATAGGATTAGCCACGCTGAAGGTTCGTGTGCCAAATAAAAATACGGGCGCCCGTTTGCTGACGGTCAAAGCGAAATTCGATGTTCCGGGCGAAAGCCTGTACGAAAGTGTTGCCAATCAACTGGGGATACTTTCCGCAAAGTAAATTCGAATGAGCCACCTTAACATCGGATTCGGACGAATGAAATTAAATTCATTCGTTTATTTTCCAGTGTGAAATTGATCAGTTTCGGATGTGTATTGAGTCGTGTGCGAACGCTCGCCGACCAGCAGATGCAGAACAATCAACAAGTGATGGCCATTGTCACCGAGACCACGTCGGAGGAAGCAACCGAAGAGAATGCCTCGTACGATAAGTTCCAGTCAACGAAAAGTGATGCCGAAACTCTGTTGAAGCGAAGCGATTCGTATATGGATGTAAGTAGTTGGCATTGAGGCCACTGGTCTGGTCCATTCATGGTTCCGTTTCTTTGTCCTTGATTCGATTTTCAGATGGAAGATCAAGACGGCAATATCATTCATTTGCCGCCGGCAGAGAAGAAGGCATTGTTGATGGCGTTGGCTATGCATGAAAAAGGTCGATCCGCCCTCAAACGTGAGGAGTTCAATGAAGCCCTCATCCTGCTGTTGGACGCTGATCAAGAGTACAAAACGTGCAATTCGAAAATGCTCGAGGCGGTCGACAATTACGCCCTGCTTAATTTGGACATTGTTTGGTGCTATTTGATGCTGAAAGTGTGTGAACGAGAAATAGCTCATATTTGCACGGCATCCTCTTAACAGAATCTCTCTCTCTCCCTCTCGACCTCATACAGAGTGTGACCCAATTGCCGGATGCAGCGAGCCGCTTGAAAATCTGCGAACGAAATTTCAAGAAAAGTTACGGAGAGAATTTCGATCGGGTGGTGTCGTTGAAGGGCAACGCAATCAATGAGAAGGCGCTGATCATGCGATTGCATCTATTGCAAGCGATTCTGCATTTCCATCAAAACCAACGCGACAGTGCTCGACGGCTTCTTTCACAGGCCGAAATCGAGTTCAGTCAATTGCAAATCGATGAGTCAAACGTCACATCACTGGTCGAAATGGGTAACCGTCCCGATCATGCGTGATTCCGCTTGGTACGAACAATTGATTGAACAGAGAAGAATTGCCTATTTTTCAGGTTACACGGCAACAGAAGCACGCATCGGATTGCGATCATGTTCGAATAACATCGATCAGGCATTGACCTACATTCAGGCACGTCAAGAGCAGCGCAAGAACGCGAGGAAAATTGGTGCGGCCCAGCGTAAAGTGAATTCGTCGGTGGTGACCACCAAAAACAAGAAATGGGTCAATCCGAGAAATTTGCACATTTTATCCGAAATGGGCTTCGATAAGAATGTGTGTGCGATTGCATTGCAACAAACTGACAATGACATCAATCAGGCGGTAGGTGGAATGGCGTTCAGAATTCGGCTACCGGTGCTACACACCTGCTGCGCGACTGCTATGCACCCGCTTGGCAGTTGTTAAATTTACACATATGACACCTCTTCTCTCCGGTTAGGTGATGCTGTTGCAAGAGAAACAAGCGGCGCTGCAGGAAGAGTTGACACGTGAAATAGTACCGAGCAATGGATTGCGAGAACAAATGCTTGCGATGGGTTTCCATGCCGATATCATCGATATGGCCCTGAAAAAATCAACAAATCAAATGGATGCAGCGGTGGAGGAGCTACTCCGACTTCAAGCCGACGGCACTTACGGGGATGTTTTGTCGAAGTTGATGGAAGCCGGCGCTAGCGTACTTGATTCCGTAAGCGACCAAAGTGGTGGGGCATCGACGTCGGCGAAAGCGATGCGCGACATCAAAGAAGAATCGGAGGTACGTTGGGAATGTGTGGGCGCTAGACGAATATTCCAAGAGCCGACATTGATACCATATATTTCTTCTACAGGCGTTCGAACGCTTCTCGGAGGATGTGCGCACCGAAGACGACGACTATTTGGATTTACCTCTCGTCCAGGAGCAACAATTAATTTTGCAATATAAGAATCTATTTGATATGTAAACGCACTATCCCACTCCTTCAGAAGGACTCAAGAATAACTTGCCATCCTTTTCTCCTGAAACAAACCATAAATATAAGCGAAGAACGAGCGCTATTTTTCTACTTGCGTTTCAAATACACGTTTTGCGTCATTTCAATTATTTCTCACGGACATCATATGCATAAAGCATAACGCATACGCGGATTCGTCATTTTCCGAAATGAAACCAAAATACCTGCGTAGTGGAAGTTCTCACTCCTCGATGGAAATCTGTTCGGGTGAGGAAACATTCCTAGTTATTGGTCGCAGCTAGAACCGAGGGAATTCCGTCGAATCCCACCCTGTCAACATTTCTCGATCTAACCCATCGATAGTTGCGTATTTTGACAGATCGGGAACTTATCTACCGGGGACTGAAGTTCCGTAGTTGACAAGGGAATTAATGGGCTGTACCATACATACGTGTGTATAACCGACGATGGCGCCTGTCAATTGGATTTGGAACGATTCCTTAAATCAATCGTAACTGAAAAGAAATGAACGTGAATGCCTGATATGATATGAGACTCTTAGTGATGATGGTATCATCTTTGGAACGAATACGGATGGAAAGCAATGAAGTATCGATCTATCTAAATAGTTCCATTAGCGCTATTGGCAGCATCACTGTTCTGCTGACAATAATTTTTGAATTGATTGACAGGCGATTCCGTGCCCAATCTCGCAAAGACTATCAAATCACACGAAGCGAAAATAAAACGATAATATTCAATATGCGGGATTTATGGTGACGATTTCATTGGTGATCGGTTTAAATCAATTTGCCCAAGGCAAAAACCAAATGATTATTCACTCAAATAAGTTTCAATATCCAAATACTTGCGCCTACGATAGACTGCGTTTATTGTTTGGTTTATAAAGTGCAGCTTGCGTGTACGGCGGGTACGTCATTTGGATGGTAGCCATGGCAACCGACGCTTGTATACAATATGACAAACAAACCGCACACGTGTGTGTAACTGAAATTCCAAGCATTCAAGTACACGTTGTGCAGTGTGCAGTGAATGTGTTACGGATGCGGTCGAATGCGCACCACAAGTCGAGTCGTTGAACATCTGTGCTGTCTATCATTACCCACGCACGCATCGCGCGTTAGTCCGTCATTTGAACGATTCGCCGATAGTCCGCTTTTGCATCGAATAAAACAATTCTAAACAAAAATAGAAAAGAAGAGAAATAATTTGCTTAGAAATGGGTGACAGTGAAAAGATAAATTTATCGGAAATCGCCAACATTTCCGAGGATGAATTCAAGAAGCAGTTGTTGGCGTGGATCGACGATCGCGGTGTTTCGCGTACGTTGCAGTCGAAATTGCGTGCCGAACTATTCGAGCACTTCAATCGTACGCAGCTGGGCCGTCAAATAGCGGTGCAACATCAGAAGTCGCATCGAATCGAATTATCGCCATTGGTGTTGGTGTTGAACACGCTCGTCGCCGAATTTTTGTACGCGGAAAATTGCCACTTCTCATTGTCGGTATTCTCGGCCGAGGTGCCGTACAAGAACACGTTGCCCGATTTCGAAACAACGACAACGACCACAGTCCAACAACCGTTTCGTCTCGCCGAGCGTGAATTGAAAGATATTTTCGAGGCCATCGGTATGACAGAGGCGAACGCGAAAACAATTCGAAAGTTTTATGTGAGTCAAGACAGTGTCGTCGGTGGCAGTTGCAGTGCGACGGGGAAGTCATTGCTTTATTGCATTTTCAAAATCCTATTCACCGGCGCCGAAGTGAATGCGACCAAAACGAAAACACAAAATGCAGCCAAAAACGAGTTAACGGTGAGTGTAGACTCGAATTCATCGGCGAGGTGTGCTCATTGTTCGGCGGGCCAGAAGAAATCCACGAAATACCAGCTCAGTACGAGGTATTTCAAATATTTGAATCGTTATCTGGACATTTTGTCGGTTCGGATGCGTGATATGTCCAAAAGTCTGGCCGAAATGCACCGTGAACATCCATCAGTGAAACGAAAATCAATCGCAGAGACATCGGTTGCACTCGAATCGAATCTGAAGAACATACTCGACCAAATAATGGAGAATGTCAAGCACTTGACCAAATCGAAGCGACGAAGTAGCAAATTGCCCGATTTTCTGCAGAGCATTGATCGATTGTCGTTGAATTTGGAAAATTGTGCGAAGAACATGGAACGATTGCTCGTGACGGTGGCAAGTGAGTGTGATGGCTTGAAGCGGCCACCCACGGTGGCATCGGAGAAAAAAGAGAAACCCATCGTTGTCGACTATTGCACGTGGTTGCAGGAATTGAAGACGTCTGAGAACGGTAGACGGTTCGTCAATCGTCTGGAGACATCGCTGCAGAAGACTTTGGCGAAAGAGCAGGAATCCATAGAAAAGATTTACGAGGAGAAAATGAAGAACTATCGAATGTTGATCAAATTGCATTACAAACAAAAATATGCGAAGAATGTGAAGTGCGGTGAAGTGGAGTCGCGGGTTGCAAAGAGTGCAGAGATCGTACCATCCCAGGCGGTCGCCGCATCCCCAGAGTGCAATCGAATGCTTGCCAAAGCACTAAACCAGGCTGCCAATGATAAGCGTGGGTGCGTCGATCGAATCGTACAAAAGGCCAAGTATGCGAACTGCACTTGTTGCACATTTTTTCTGTTTCTTGTAACGGCTGAATGTGATTTCTTTTTTCAGGGCGCGGCTACAACAGCTGGAAACCGAAAGCGATAAACTTGATAAATCATTTCAAGCATACCTCAAACAGCAGACGACCGAGAAAGTTCAACTGAATGAAGACATCAAAACTATTTGGAATGATTACACCTTCGGGAAAACGCTACTGCAGCGTCACGACTTGACACCACCGAAAAAATCGACTCCACCGGCTAATTCGAAAATGCCAAAACCTTCTGCGTTCGCCGGAATTGATGCGTTCGCTCAGTCCGAATCGAAAAAAACCATTGAAAATCCATTCAAACAGTTTTCGATCGATAAACTTCTGACGCGAACGTTCGCTCCGGCCTCACCAAAACGAACCGGCATCACTGCAATTCACTCCATCGAATTTGCTCATCGGCGAGATAAAGAGCACTACGCGCCTTCCTCACAAACCATTTCATCTGAATCAAGCTATGGACAGTTGCCGTCACCCAAAAGAAATGCTTTCAAATTCAAAGTGCGAGAAATTCAAACTGTAGAGAAGCCCGTCGTTGTTGTCGTGAACCAGAAAGAAGCGCCGCCACTAGGGGATTCCGAAGTCACGGTGAATCAACCGAAAAAAGAAAATATCGAAAATGGCAATGGCATAGAGAAACTCTCTCCACGCGTAGACGAGGACAGTCGAGGACGCAATAATACTGTGGGAGTACCGACGTCGCCCGAGATGTCATCACTGTCACCTGTAATCACTGTCGAAGTGCCGAAAATGGTTCTGGAAGTTGAGCCGGCCGTTGAAGAAAATAACTTACCATTGCAAACAGAGAAATTCACCGACGTCGACCATGATTCGTCCGTCACCGATGATGAGCTGGAAGAATCGCTAGATATCTCGATTGGACCCAGACAAGACGCTTCGTCGTCCGAGGATGTATGGCATTGATTGGAAATAGACTTTGTTCGGAGAATGTTTCGTATTTTAATTTCTTAATCGGTTGGAATTTGGTTCGGTTGTTATTTTGAGTAAAAAAAAATCGGGTTGGCGCTGCCTGATATCGATATACATATTGATTAATACTATTTGATGGATGAATTACATATGTGACGACTGACAATCGTTCGTATCCGACATTCCGACAAATCCATAGTATTGCTATCACTACCGTCGAAGGGTTCCGAGTTTCTTTATCTTTTTTTTTTAAACGCGTGCAACATCCAGTGTTTTTCCAAAAACTATCAATACTACTAGGTATGGGCTGATGGTCTCCTGCAAAGAAAACGGCCACTATAGTTCCGTTTTTTGAATCAATCATTATTGCTGACCAAGCGTTGGCCAAGCATTGGAAGCCGATGAAACATCCTATCAGAACTAAGGAGTTTCATTGGACTCTCACTGTATTTCTGAATGCTTGAAAAGACAGTGGCTCTGGAAATAGCGAACCCATTCCACAAAATCTGGAATTTGTTTGGTTTCAATTTTTTTTAAATGAATCCGACCAGCCTTCCGTTCTTTTACGATGCCCATTGTGGCTTTTTTCTTCGGCAGGATGTTCTACTTCGAAAAACGGAGCAACAAGCTATCATAATTGGAACTCAATACCAGTCACACGTACACGACTTTATCTTAATGCTGCTCCACCTAATACGAACTTGTGCTCCTGCTTATATATTTTTATACAATAGGTGTGTAGTAATCATAATCTTATAATTGCGATGAGAGTGTTCCCATTTTCCTTGAAACGACATTAACATTAATATCCTACTCAATGCAAATACCCTGTTTTTTCGTCCTCCACTTTGAGTATTATATTTTTCGCGTAGAGATTAACTTTATTCACGTTCACAGACGCTAGACATCCATAAATTCCTCTTCGAGCGTCTCTCTTAACACCTAACAATAATTAAAATCTAGAAATTTGGCAGACGATTGTGCGGTTTAGGATTTGGCAGTGACGCTCTTCATACAAAAAATTCAAATCGGAAGAAATGCAAAAACACGGGGCGTACGATCCTTTGTGATGGCTGCCTGTCTTCGGAAACATGCTTCAGCTTACATAGAGGTGAGCACACACACACTCAAACACACACAGTGGATATGGTTCGGGTGGGCGATAAACGGGATTTAATCCTAGAGCTGTTGATTACACCGAAAAGAAGAGAATTAACGATGACGGCGTTCACATCTTTCAAACGGCCGTTCCATTCACGAAATCGATTCCATCTACCTGAAACAAGCTGGCGTGCGATTGACGTCGTTCCTTTTCCATGCGATCCAAATCAAATGTGCCGTACTCGTCACTGCCACCGCTGGTGATCGAACCGCCATCATCACCATCGCCATTGCAATCGACGATGCCGTCGATGGTCGTCTCTTCTTCATTATCACTCGGCGACATGCCATTCGAATAGCTGACACTGCTAATCGTCGATTGTTTCTTCTGCGGCTGCGGGAAATGCTGCGAATAAAATGAAGACATTCGCTTTGGATTTGTGCGCGGCGAATAGAGCGCACCTACATTATTCGCACGGATCTGCGAACGATTGGAGAAGCTCGACGGTGAACCGGGAATGGCGTTTGGCCAATGCACCGACAATGTGTCCTCGCTACCGCCACCAGCATACGCATCACACTGACGACTATTCCGCGAAGTCAATGGATCGAATGATTTCTTGTAGTACTCTTCGGTGCCCATATTCGCCATGGCGGCTGTCGGGATGCCGGTTGGCGTTGTGATTGTCATGCTATTGTTGTAGGGCGTGTACAGGCCGCTGGCGGACACTCGACGTCCCGACAACGCATCGTGGTCGAACACGAACTCAACGTTTCGCTTCATAAAATCGCGCGGCAACGTACGGCTCTGGTAAAGATTTGAATCACGTGAACTGCTGCGACTCTGCGAAAAATAATTGTTCACCCGATTGTTGAGAAAGATTGCGTTACGTTCGGTGCTGCCGCCGAAACTGTCGGCATCGAAAATGTTCTTCGGCGCAAACGATTTGCCATTCGAATTTATGTTGTTCGTGTCTTTCAGCGACAAATTCGAATTGAACACATTCGATGATTTGGAGTTTCGTCGATTTTTTCGAATCGTCGCATAATTGTCCACGACAAACACATTGCCTTCGGTCGCATCATCGTACGACGATCGATCGATGAAATAAATGTCTTTTGGCTTCGGCCGTTGGCCGGCTTTTTTGCAAAATTCACTGAACAATTCGTCCTTCGATTTGGTGCGTCCGCCACCATTCAATGGATCGATGCTGTCACGCGAGCCGGACCGTGACACCGACCGATAGTGGCGTTCAAGTGCATCGTGTGCATTGTGCATGGCCATCCGCTTGTTCGGTTGCGGTGTGAGTGCTTTCAGTGATTTCTGTGAATGGCCAAAACCGCCGCTACAATTCGAAAATATGTCGGTGGTTGTCGAGACGCTTCGCGTCAACGGAAACTCGTTCTGTACGTCGAACGGGAAGAGTGTGCTCGGTGCCGGTTCGGTGTACAATTCATTCAAACTTTTCGCCAAATTTTTTTGATGAATGTCGCACTTTGGCATCGGTTTCTCGAAGAAGTAACTGAAACGAATGCAATCGAAACGAAATGGAAAAGGTCACACAGGAATTTCGGACAAATAACGACAAACAACTCATTTACCGTCGCTGTGTGAACGGCGAGAAGAATGCCTTCGGTACGGTTGGATGTTTTTGGCATTTCAGATAAATCGGTGCAACATTTTTCGTTGCAGTACCACCGCCGTTCGTCTCGGCGTCCATCGTTCGCGGATACAGAAAACATGGAATCGTCTGCAAAAGTGAAAAAATCGTCACAGAGATTGCCGTCTTTCCTGGAAAACGCCAGTCGGTCACTTACCGTATCTCGGCCAATTTCACGAATACGTATGAAGAGGAAAAAGTTCAGCGTCCCAACGATTTCGGCCGATATGCACCCAACCACAAACAG
>JANTFB010160409.1:0-10104 GCA_026546635.1 Porricondyla nigripennis | reverse complement strand
TTTTCATGCGATCCCTCCGACACAACAGAAATACTATTGTATGGACACAAGAATCAAAACATAATCATTTATTTGAATTTCGAATGCATTGCCGTCTACAAATCGGAGCGCGCAAACACAAACACACACACGTCACAGGTGGAAATCGAAATGGCACGCACGAATCAATTAGTTTTCGATTTTTATACGATTGAATAGAGAATTTACTACGTTTCTGCGGGAATTGTGCAGGCTTTTTACTGAAACCCACGAACAGATTTACTGGCCGCACAAATTGTACGTGTGCGTGCAGCCGTGCATCGTGCACGATCCGAATCACCTCTTACGAATTTCACAGTCGAGGTCGCGCGAAATCATACACGCGACCAATCAACAGGCGCACCAAATGAAAATAAATCATAGTCAAACGATTTTGTCGCCATCGAAATTGCACAGCATATCGTCGTTGCCGCTGTCCGCGAAGGACATTCTGTCGGCCGAAACGAATGTGGCGTACGCAAGCACCGCACTGATTATCGCAACCAATGCAACCCATCTTAATGACCTGCAAACCGAAGACAATATTTTTAGCGATAAACTGCCCATTTATAAACATTTACTATCGCCACTGGACGTTGACGCGGGGGAGGAATGCGTAAGAAATGTCGCCACCGCCACGGCCACCATCGATGGCGAGTCCACCGACTCGACGACGACGAAATGCGATTCGAATAGTGACTTTATAAACAACATAAGAAATAGTTATGGCAAAGGAGCAACGGACACACCATCGGAGACAACAACGTCGTTTCGGTCGAGTGGCCGACGACCGCTGTTGTCCTATCAAAATCGATTTTTGTCTCTATCAATATCGCCGCCGTTAACACGCCGCCAAGATATGCCAGTGCTGCGTGGAACATTTGTCAGTTTGTAAGTGAGATTTGTTCGCATCATTGACGAGACGCCCACTCAATTTGGAATTCGTTGTTCGCAGATCGGAGCCACGCTCATTTGCGTCGAACATTCCATCGAATGTTTACCAGCACGATGCGGCCATCGTGGCCGAATCGGAAGCATGCAGTCTGTACGGGTCCGATGATGAACAAGAGGACGATACGCAATATTGTCGCGGCGGCTACCATCCGGTGGTCATCGGCGATGTGTTTGACAATCGATACCGTGTGGTACGCAAACTGGGCTGGGGACATTTTTCGACAGTTTGGCTCTGTCGCGACATTCCGTACGTATTTTCCTAGCACCTTCCACCTCATTCGTCTCGGTGACGAAGCTAATCTCTGTTTTCGTGATTGATTTCCACATCGGCATCGCATGCAGTATGGAGAATTATGTGGCGCTGAAAGTAATCAAGAGTGCGCAACACTACACGGAAACGGCGGCTGACGAGATCCGTCTGCTGGAGGCGATACGAACGAATGAAACGAAGCATCCGTATTGTGAGAAAATTGTGAAACTCCTGAATCACTTCACCATTCGCGGCGTCAACGGGGTGCACACATGTTTGGTGTTCGAAGCTCTCGGCTGCAGCCTGTACAAATTGATTGTGAAAAATAACTTCCAAGGACTGCCAAAGAAATTGGTCAAATCGATCATTAAGCAGGTGCGATGATGCTCGTTGCATTCACGTGGGATCGATGGGAACGAACACTAACGAAACTTTTTCAGCAGATTTTACAAGGACTAGAATACTTGCATGATAAATGCCATATCATCCACACTGACATCAAGCCGGAGAACATACTCTTGTGTCCGGCCAATTCGGATGAGATCAATGAACAAATCGACAATGAGATAACCGCATTGAAACGGCAGAATATGAAATTTCCAGTTTCGTACGGTTCGTAAACGCTGTTCAATTGCTGGTTGTGGTGTTGCTGGCAACGAAATCACAAATTGAGCTTTGTTCTTCTATTTTTCGGTTCGTTTTCGTTGCAGTCAGTGCGAGCGGAAAGCAGAAGTACTATGACATCGATGTGCCGGATCCGGACACACTGGCCAGCACCAGTGTGGAAGGTTCGGTGATCGATTCGAATCAATATCGTTCGGAACGTTTCGATGAACAGTTTATTGGTCGCAATGCATCGCTGGACGGTGATTCCATGTCCATGCACAGTTTGAGCACGACCCGATCGGATAAATATTTGCCGGCCGCATCGATTTGTACGAATGCGAGTACGAGTACGGCCACAACTACCACTCACATCAAACGCTACAAAATGGAACGAAAGAATAGTCAGCAATCGCAGCACGGCAAACAGGAACTATCGGCGGTGGTCGATGCCAAATTTAACATACAAACGGAAATGTCGGATTTATTTAATGATATTCAGGTGAAAATTGCCGATCTGGGGAACGCGTGCTACAACGTAAGTGTGCTAGGTACGTGACCGTTCGGCGCAGCACAAATCACCGTTCTCTCCCTTTCTGTCGTTTCTGTCGCAGGATCATCATTTCACTGAAGACATTCAGACGCGACAATATCGTTCGGTTGAAGTACTGCTGGGCGCACCATATAATTACACAGCCGACATATGGAGTACTGCCTGCTTGGCGTTCGAACTACTTACCGGCGATTATCTGTTCGATCCACGCGGCTCAGACGAATATTCACGAGATGAAGATCATTTGGCGCACATTATCGAATTGCTCGGCAACATTCCAACGGCAATTATTTTCCTAGGGAAATACGGACTCAAATATTTTACCAGTTATGGTGAGCGTTCGATTCCCGACATTTGGCTACTCCACCGGAATGATTTTAATTCGTTTTTGTTGTTCGGTGTCGGGTCTTGTTGCAGGCAATTTACGAAACATAACGAAATTGAAACCATGGGACCTCTACAGTGTACTTGTCGATAAATACCATTGGAATATATCCGATGCCAGCGAATTTACCAAATTTCTGGAGCCAATGCTGCAATTCGATCCAATGGCACGTGCAACTGCCGCTCAATGCTTACAGCATCCGTGGCTGCTCGACGACAACCTCTGAAAATCCAACTGATAATCAAATATGGATTTGGCGTTCGCCGAATGAAGGAATGGCGAACGACAGTGTTACGTAGGGGAAGCACTATATTTTTGGAAGGTAATCGAAAAAAATCATATGGTTTACAAAAGAATGGCTTTAATGTTTCTCAAAATACTCTCCATCAAATTTGATGCACTTTTGCATACGTTCAAACCAGTTTTCGAAGCATTTTTTCCACTCAGAAGATGGTATCGCCGAAATCCTTCCACGGTACGCCTCGACCGCCTCTTCTGGACTGGAAAAACGCTTTCCACGCATATCTTTTCTTAGTTTCGGGAACAGATAGAAATCCCAAAGTGATAAATCAGGTGAATACGGCATATGGGTCATGACTTCAATGTTCTTCTCTGCCAAATGCTCGATTGTTCGGGCTGCAGTGTCTGTGCTCGCATTGTCGTGATGAAGAATGATGTCCCGGCTTGGGTTGTTTTTTCGTATTTCATCGATGACTTCTGGCAAACAAATCGTTGTATACCATTCGGCGGTAACTGTTCTTCGATCCTCCAAAGCGATGGTAGCCACATGCCCAGTTTTGCCAAAGAATGAGGCGATCATTTTCTTCGAAACGCTTTGCTTGCGAGCCACCTTTGCCGTTTTGAGCCCATTTCGGAACACCCAAACCGTCGATTGTTGCTCATTCTCGCTCTCATATGAGTAAATCCATGTTTCGTCACCTGTCACGATGTCATACACCAGATTTGACGATCCTCGGTCGAATTTCTTCAGCATTTCATTGCACCATTCGACGCGACCCTGTTTTAGGCTATCGGTCAGATTGTGTGGGATCCAACGCGAACACAGCTTGCGAACCCCCAAGTGTTCACGCAAAATTTCCGTAATTGTTTTCACAGATAGGCCCAAAGCTGAATGAATTTCATCATATGTCATATGTCGGTCTGTCTTTATCAATTCACGGACAGCGTCGATGTTTATCGGCGTTTTCGATGTGATTGGGCGACCTTCACGGTTTTCATCATCGAGACATTTACGTCCGCGTTTGAATTCGGCAAACCAGTTATAAACGGTCGCTTGGCATGGCACTTTATCACCAAAAGCTTTTTGGAGACGAGCGAAACACGTTTGCTGAGTTTCACCACTCAGGAAATCGTAAGAAATCATGACGCGAAAATCACGACGCGTTAGATCCATTTTTCGAAAAAAGAGCAAATCCATTGACATTTTGGCATTCCGCCGAGTGGTTAAGCTTCTGAAATGTCATATTTTACGAACACGTATGTAGCAGTTTGTCAGCGCAATTGGTAGTATCCGATTCTAAGAACTTAGTGCTTCCCCTACTTATATCACAGCGTATAGAAATGCGTTTTGCATATGGTATGCATCACTGCCGAATTAGCCTGGAGGAAATTGAGAGGCACCTGGAAAAAAAATCATTCTTGGGGCCCAAAGGAAACACAGACCACAATATAGTCCTTTTCATTTTTTTAACACATTCGTGTTGAAAAGGTTTCATTTATTCAACATCAACATATTGCTTGCCTTAATGTCTCCAATAATGACTTACGTATTAGGGACTATTTGTTTGATAACTTATTTCCTAATCGATCTACGACCAAGCTTATGCGATTTTCAGCAAGACAAAATCATCTATTATTTTATCAAAATTGAGAGTTTGCAGTGTCTCATTTTCAATCGACATCAAAGGGAACGCATTCAGTTTTTCTCCACTCATTGAGTTGCGCAATGCAGTTTTTATCAGTTTTAACTTTGAGAATGATCGTTCATCCGGAACGTTTGTCACAAATAATGTCAAGAAAATACGTAGAATAATCTCAATGTACGGAAAAATTGTCTGCAATCTATCTTCGATGATTTTTGAATACATCAGCAAATGGGAAAGATGAGTTTATTCATCAGCGAAAAAATGGATCTTGGCAAAGACGCACTCGGCAATCAAATCATTTTCGTCAATATCATTGGTATAGAATGTCGCAGTCTTTCGACAAGCGCATGAAATCTCATCTTTTTCCAATTTTCGCAATTTGATTAGAAAACCAAACTTCTCCTCCAAATCCTCGTAAAACTTCATCCTCTTCTCAAGATTTTGTTGCAATGCTGCAATAATCGAATCGAAACCACAACGGAAATTCTCCACATTTGCATCAATATAATCGGGAGAAATGTCCAAGCGCGTTTGTTGATCCGCATGTAATTCGATGAAAACTGCTTTCGCAGTATTGAAAATACCTTCAAATTCCTCCTTTAAGCTTTCATAGTAGCTGATAAGACTTCGATATAATTGCACAGCAACTGAGAGGTTCAAATCAGACTTCTGCAACTGGCGATCGACTCTTTCAAGTTTATCCAAAATGGCGTGCCAGATTCGGAGCATTAGGATGTTTTTGAATTTACATAGTTCCGCGAGTTGACCAGAAGCCAACGTCTTCTGCTCGTTTGATAATAGTAGACTGTCGTCATCTGCCAATCGCTTCAGCACACCTTTCACTTTAACTATGTTCGTATGCAGGGCATCAACAGCATCGAAATTGGCGGACCATCTTGTATATGATAACCGCTTCAAAACACGTTCTCTTTGTCCTAAAGCTTCTTTCAGCATATCCCAGCGCAATGGCGAATCAACGAAGTAGGAATGTAGGCTTTCGATGAAACAAAAAAAAGATGCAGCTCTGCGTTCAGCATCAGCAGCATTTACTCCTACTAGATTCAGAGAATGGGCAGCGCTTGGCACATAAACAGCAAAAACATTCAAATCCAGAATTCGCTGTTGAAGTCCACCATACTTTCCAGCCATACGGTTGGTGTTATCATATGATTGGCCGCGGCAGTCTAAAATATTTATCGAATGTTTTTCCATGAAATTGAGCACAGTATCCTTCAGATCCTCTGAAAGGTGTCGATTAATCGGAACGAATTGCAGAAAACGTTCAACAGGCTGGCCGTTCTTGACATATCTGACGCAAAAAAACCAGTTCGCAGTGACTGGTGTCAGGCGTGGAATCAACGCTGAATGAGTAATACTTGGCACTCTTCAGTTCCGACAATATGACGTCCAGCACACGCGAACCAACTAAACTGATGAATTCATCACAGATTGTATCGGACAGATACGATGCTCGTGCTGGAGTGGTAAATAATTCCAGATCGCATTGTTTTACATCACTTAAAATCGACTTGAAGAAGTATTTGATTCGAATTTACCTATTCCTTTGTTTCCGTGCTCCGCAATGTGCGCAGCAAGCATCGGATCGAATTCGCTTATCAACTCAAGTGCACCCAAATAGTTTCCATTGCGAATTGAACCAGGAGTCCGATTTGTTCCCCGAAATGCCAGTCCTCTTGACCCCGGAAATTTGATAACTGCAGCGATGCGCTTTAAAACTGATCGCCAATATTCCATTTCATCAAGCGATAGATTGGCGATATGACGCTGGGTTGTAGATGTTGACATGTCTGTGTCAACATCGCTCGCCACTGAGTTATCTCCTTCGAGCTCACTTTCATTTTCATGAACTGTTACATCCACATCGCACTCGATTTCGACTGTTTCAACACTTTCTGGGTTGGATTCCCGATTATCGGTATCGACAGAACTGGATGCGCCTGCTATTACCGGCGGAGCAGCACTGAACAGTTGCGTGATTTTTGGAATTTTCAATAATTGTGCAGATTCTCTTGCTTTCCTTTTTCCGGCTAATTTTCTCTTCCGAGCGCCACTCAAATATCTGCGTTTCATTTTTGAGGCCTTTGAGGGGCAAAACAGCTACAGCAAGCATGTGTCGACAAAAAGAGCTGACAGAACTGAAGCCGTGCGAAACTCACCGATTCCCGCTACAAGAAGAAACTTTCATCCGCTTGAGAACGCGCCATTTCTGAACTATTCCACTTCTACGTTTTTTGCGTGCGTGTGAGTGTGAGGGAATGACAGAAGAAGAAAGCTGACAACATGAGCATGATTCTTATGCCGCTCGCTGGCGACGCATGTGTGAGAGAACGACAGCAGAAAAATAATGAAAATCATTAGTAAATTCTTAAGCATATTAAAATTATTTGTCACAACGAATGATTGGCAGAGGGCCGCCGCTGTACAGATTCTCTCAGGGCCCCGCCAGGGCCTAACTCGGCAGAGATAAGCATAGTATATAATATGCAAGTACATACCTAGCGTTGTAACATCTACCTAAACTACATATTATTATTATTATTGAATTATTATTAAAATTGAATAAACAAATATATCTGTATAAACGTGTACTACATGGGGTAACCCTGGATTTTTTGCGAAACGAGATGTTGTAGTGGTGCCTAATGCATGAAATTTTTCGACATTTTTCCGTTCCGAAGCCTTTCTCTGCAAGGAAAATACCAAACGACTCAGCCCACTGGGGGAGAAAAGTTTACCGTAACGAGACGGAATAAAATGATTCACCTCGAAAACCTTATTAAAAAAACGAGGATTTCAGGAAAAATGCCCAAATGCGTTTTTTCGACATAACTCTGTCTCTGCCATTGGATGTCCGATCGTCAAGCATATCATATCGTTGGAAATGTCTCGGGAAATACTCCATTTCTTGTCGGGGTGTCATTGACCTCCGGGATCATCTTCTAGTAGTGACCTCAAATGACCTTGCCATATCACCACCGACATGTTTTTTTAAAATTTATTTTCTCTAAGCTTACAAAAAATCAATAAACTTTTACTGGAATTCACAGAAAATATATGATATATCGTCATTTAAACTAGATTTTGGTGTGATTCGCAACGGATGCGGAAATTTTACGGCGCGTCTACATTATTATGAGTGATTCGCAGCAATAATCACTTGGGATATATTCGCTGTCACTGAAATGTCACGATCAATGAGAAGCGAAGCCGAGTTTTTCATTGATCAATGTGGGTTTCGGAGAAGGTTGATGCTGATCGGCAATGCACCAGTGCACTGTGCACAACGATCGGACGGAAAAATGAATTTCACACCAAAAGATTTTCGAGTGATGAGCTACTACGACTTCAAATCCAATTTAACAGTCGAACAATGTGCCGATCGATTGTTTGCTGCATATGGCGAGAAAGCACCATCAAAGAACACAATTCATAGCTGGTTCAACGAATTCAATGGCAGATGCCAAACGGTTAGCGACGAGCCAAGCGACGACCATCGAAAAACAGTGGTTGCTTCAGAGACCATCGACTAATTTAGATAAAATTACATTACATTCTGTCATCAAATTGATTTAATACATAAATATATACGAATTTGTTCAAGAGAACAATCGCAAATCGTAGACAATTATTCGCCCGAAGAAATCCGAGCTCTTCTCGAACAATATTGACAATTGTGCTACATCTAAGTCGGCATTCAGCTCAAGCGGAAACAGTTGCAAATCGTTCACGTCGTCCGGATAGAATGATTTTCTGTAGACATTCTGATCGCCCATGGAAAATGATAAATGTAACACGCTGCCGACGAAACCGCCTTGGAATTTTATTTCTAGCCGGCTCTCCGTGGACAGTTTGCTCACCCCATTGAATGAGATGTCGATTCTCTGTGGAAGACCCTACAACGAAACGGCAAAGTTACCATCAACAGGATTTCGCTAAAATGAATGGCGTGAACATTTACTTGATCTGAACTCCAAGAGGTATCGTCTTGACCGTCGAACATGAATCGCCTGCCATGAAGAGTATTGTCCTTGTTCAAAACCGTACTAACCCTGAATCGTTGAAAAATTCCATAAAATTCAAATGCTCGCATTCAAACGGCCGAAAATCCCATTCGATTGGCATCACAAAAATCGAATGGAATGTCATTTCCATTTATTAGGGTTCAATTTTGTTATTTACCTGCATTTGAAGTCATCACAATTACCCAGAACATTTATTCGGTTCGACATGCTTTTGTGTTTGACGTTTCGTTCCCAGAAAGTAGATACACAGCATACAGTGTTGTCGTGCTAGTGCGCATGCGCAATCAACCATACTGATACGGAACCACAAATGCAGGCATTTGACACATGGACAGTTTCTCGTGTTCATGGTTCAAATGTGTTTGTATATGCTCAATATCCTTTGCGTGTGACAAACACTTATATCAAAGTCTTCAACAGTTTCAGCTGTCGTCGCAATATCGTCGTGTTGGATGGGCGCATGATTCGGAAACATAACACAAACACACATACGGCGTGAGCATTGAGTAATCCGCTGCACTCGGCACCCAAGTGACCAACGAAATAAAGTGTTGCATTTCACGGACCTGGTATTGCGCTGGCGAATGAGACTGGATGCGATGGAGACGAGCGACTGTCTTTTTCTCATTTCTTTCAATAATTGTATAGATTATTATATATTCAGAATTTGCAATCGATTATACAAGCAATGGAAATGATTCAGGAAATCAGAAAATGGGATCCGAATTAATTGACCGTTATGCCGATGAAGATACGGAAAATCACTTGCGAAATTTTGCTCGAAAGGTACCATAGGTACATCGGATCGTTACTGCCGTTGAAAAGTTAATTTATTTCGAGAATACCAAAACAATCAGATGATAATCCTGGACGAACATTCACATCGATTGCAGGGCCAAATCGACTAGACAAGAAGGCAATGCTCTATGTTTGGTGGGACCAGAAATGGGTGGTGCAGCTTATACCGAAAGCTAACAACAACAGTTCATGGATTTGTTCCGCGAGGATAGTATCAAAAAACCAATTCCTCCACGATGATTTTCCTTCACGACAATACTTCATCGCTTACTGACTGCAAAAATGATCCGGAATACGTTGGTTACACTCAGTTGGGAGCCGCTGCTCCATGTGGCTTCTTCAGCAGAAGATAGGTCTGCTATCGATAGGTCACGCAATTGCTGAGCAAAAAATCGTTAGTTACGAAAAAATAGCTCGGAGTATGGTTTGCTACTGACATGTGCCCACAAATTGCCAGTAAGATGGGAAAAATGTGTAGCTGGCGTTGGCCGATACTTTAAATAAAACATTTATTACCATTTTCTCACAATAAACGTGTTTTTTTTTGTATAAAAATTTACATGAGAAAATAAATTGTTTTTTTTAACGAAAAAATGACGTCATTATAATCTCTA
>JANTFB010160187.1:0-10105 GCA_026546635.1 Porricondyla nigripennis | reverse complement strand
GAGAGAGAGAGAGAGAGAGAGAGAGAGAGAGAGAGAGAGAGAGAGAGAGAGAGAGAGGAAAAGAGAGCGGGACAGAGGAAGGCAGAGAGAGAGAGAGAGAGAGAGAGACAAACATAGAGAGAGAGAAATAGCGAGAGCGAAAAAGCGGATGTTCAGTGATTAAAGTAGCAACAAACGAGCTGGCGTTCAGAAGCAGTGAGCGTGGAAAAAAATCAGTGGAAAAATAGGAAAACTTTTCGCTTTATCTATTTTAGTTTTGTGGGATTACAACATAAATAAATGCATAAGTCGTCTACGGGTTTGGCATGTGTTTATACTTCCTGCATGCAGTGTAAGCAGTGCAAAGAAAACGCTGATAGCGTATATGCGCATGAGATGAAAAGGAGCAGATATAAAACCTAATCTCTGATGTTCCGATATTCTTCGGACCGATTTGCCGGTCTAGTCTCTTCTGTCGCCTGGCCTAGAGCGTGTACAGAAGCGACGAACTTCACACAAGCAATAGAACAATCACCCTCCATCTCGAGTAGCATGCGGAAGAAAAATCAAAAACTATTCCCTCCATAACGCACACAGATACGCTATGCTAACATATACAATGTGCACGAGGGCAGCACGATGTTCACACGATACACATACACGAACACGAGCACACCAACACACCAACACATATACGCAGACACGCACACGATGGCGAATATTGCTCGGTGGTTCTATTTGCTGTCAATGTGGAAAGCTTTTAAACTTGGATAAACACAATTTAAACGAAAATAATATATTATATCGTTGAAACACTCATTTCAAGTTTTGTGTGTTTGTGTTGTTTTTGCTTTTACCGAGCATCGCTCGGACGACGCAACCCCACTTCGGATTGAATCGCTGTTGCGCGACCGTTGGACGGCAAAACAAAGACCACACGCCACTCACTACTTCCCGTTCCTCACCCAGTGACTGGAAACTCACACACGGGAAGAGAACCTTTCGAAATTCACTTAATTACTCACCCTGTCAAAACTGTGTCCTAGCTAGAACAAGCACAGTGCAACTCGATGATGGAAATATCGAGGATCGGACCAATCCTAGTTTGCTATGAGAAAATCTCATATTTGACCTTTCGCACATTCGTATTTCGAAATTCGTCATTCCTTTATGCCGCTCATAAACGTATTTTCGGAAGAATCGAATCCCTAGAAAAGCTGACATTTGTCCTAAGTTCGTAATTTCGAACATCAAATTCCATACCTTCGAGTACTACTCTTCATATACTTCAGTGAAGCAAATGGTAATATGTAGCTCCGGCAGCTTAGATATGTGTATTGTGTCTGCCAGCTGCAGCTGCCAGTCGACTGTGTTGAAAATGCATGGGGACCACGCATGGTAACGCATTTATCGGGCAACTGCAGCTTGGAATCTGCTTAATCGTTTTTTTATTTTTTCATTGTAATTAAGTGGTTTTACCTTTCGCATTCACCACAATCCATCGAGGAACTGTGAGTTTGTGTCCATTCCAAACGTCAGGTACAGGTACTGCCTAGTACATAAATATCGAAATCGAGCAAGTTGAGAGCCAGCAGCCGATGAAACACTGAAGGGAGGATTTCTAACCAAATCATTCACGTTTCCAGACCAATCTGATACGAATGTTCTCGTGTAATGAATTATCTCTCCTCCGAATGATCAAAATAAGATACCTTCTCTTCAAATGATATGCTACCGAATTCGCTATTATCTTACTCATTGATCACAATGCTTTCCTCGAAGTGCAGCGATGGGGTTCTTGGATGAGGTGAAATGTACTGGCGTTCGGAATGGACCCTATTATTTCCTTTAGCATCGCTACTTTTAATAACATACTAATGCGTCAATGTTTCTGTTTGTATTTTGTTACGTCAGGTGAAGCAATTGGGCAACAAATCGGTATCATGGGTTCGCGTGCGTGACGATCACATACTGACCGTTGACAGGTAATAAATTTCCAGCACAATGAAGGAAAGAAAAGAACACGATCAATAGTAAGCCGAATTACGCATGAATAAGAATATGTCGAAGATGGTGTACGGTTGTCGACCACAGAGCTTTTTCGAATCATGTTTGCGCACCATTCCCACCGTCCGATATGTCGACATAACACGCTTCTGTGGTACTCACTGCTCAGAGCCACCAACCTCACATGTGTCAAGTGTCCATTTCATGACGTTTTTGTTCTAGTAAATGTATTCGATTCGAAACTCGGTCGAAATTAGATGCCTGAAGCTTTTGTGTTCTAGATGAACACACTCTCGTGGTTACTGATGTCGCAGGTATACCGCGGTGTCACTAGTTGGTTGACATCATTTGAATATCATTTCCTTTTGCCAAAAAAAGAACTTGTTGCAACCTATAGCGCATAATTCATGTGCTGTACCTGCTATTTAGGTCAACCACCGATGATGACAACAACACACTTATTTTATAGATGAGATGGTATCATCCATCACATAGATCCATCACAAGATTCGATACCATCCAATACAACGGCAGGACCGTGTTTTCTAATTGAGCCCGGGCAGAAAAGGCGAAAAGAAATTTTCCGTAATCGAAAAGTTGAAACGGAAGCACAAAGCAGAAGCTGATGCGCTTCGACTACGTATGCGAGCGACTAGCAATAGCAACGTTCGAGAGTCGCTGTACAATGCTTGCTACACACCGCGCGCTTTGATTGTATTGTAAACAAAGCACAACACACTCAAGGCGCACGGTCGAATCGTTCTTTGCCAGCATCTGTTTTGCGGAAAAAATCTTTCCATCTTTTCGACCCGGGAGTAATGGAATGATATTCATGACTGAACGGGAAACTGAGTTGCGAACAATTTTTCGGCCCATCATTAAGGATTCAACTAAGCAATCATTCCACGAATCCCAATTTATATTCAGTTGCTGTCAAAATTGCTTTCGCGCCAATTTCGCCTTTGATGCGAAGCACAGTTCCCAATGAATCAGTTCCCAATGAAATCGATTACAACACTGCACAGCTCACAGCACATATTTGCAACTTGAAATTTGCATTGGCTTTGAGTGGTAGCTAAAAACCGACAAGGAATGCGTAGTGTCTATCTGCTCATCTCGCAATTATGAATATTTAACTGATCAATGCCTGTGTGTATTCAAAGTTTCCAAAATTCGGAATGAAAAGCTGTGGCATTTGGCTGTCGATAGTTGGAGATAAAGATATGATTACACAGTTTGACGATTAGAGTGGTTTCTGTGACGATATTCTTAATAAAAAATTATTAAAATCTGTTCTGTGTGAGTGTATCCCAAAGCACTTCAATAAAATAATCTCTTCCAAATTCTGCCCGTCAAAAATCGGAATTTCGATTTCTGTGCGTTCCACCAAAATTGGAATCATAACCAAAAAACATCTCCTCTTACGTGGCATTGCAACGCATGCCGGGTTTTTGCTAGTAATAAATAATAAAATTAAGATGAGGAAAATACGGATGGAATGGGATTTTATTATTATTTTCACTTATCTTGCTGATAGTATCCATCTTGATAAAAGTCGTATCGACCTGATATTATTATTATTGCTCTACGTTATTCATTAATCGGGGAATATTTGCACTCACGAAAAATTGCAAACTAACCGGCAATCAGGGAATAAGATAAGCCTCAAGATTTCCGTCAGCCGTCGTGCTTGAAATGCGTCCGATTGACGAAATGAACGACATGCAAAACGTCTGTATCCCCAGTATGACGATCACATCTTCGGTGTTTGTTCGTTATGTTATAGCAATCATTGAAGACAGGGCGCTCTCTTCGAGATTTGTTGGTGCAGCGAAATTGCGCGGCACACGTATCGCCATGCTCACATGTTCAGCAACGCAAATATTGAATTGGCATTTGTTTTCCTCCAGTTTTATGATGAAATGTTCGAGTTTACAGATGCGCCACACATACGCAACCACAATTTCCTTGGATGGGAACTTATCAACGTTCGAAATTGCGTTGATTCTCACGTCGCAAACATGTTCACACTTTGGAAGATGCTGTTGTCGTAGCGGCTGAGGCTTTGCTGTTCTTGTTGCAACTATATTTCTGATGCAATGTTTACGCAAAGCATACAGGTCGTGATAACGCTTTCATCTAACTTCCAACCAATCCAAATGAAAATGGCGTAACCGCAGGTTCAGAATGCTGGTAATTCTTGCGAAACGTTAAATTGCACCACATCGGAAAAATTGCGAGACATTGCGTGTCATTGACATTGCGGTGAGCCGGTGAAGCAGCAAATGTTGGGACATCGACAGCGAGAGAGTCTATATGCAGTGCCGCAGCGGTTATTGATTCCTTTTTCTCTTTATTTATTCACTCGAAGAGCCCAATTTCCGATACCTTTTTCAACATTTATCGCCGTATGCGGTCAGTGGACTAGCCATCAACTATTGTCAGCGATGTATTAAGTAAATAATATTGCGTTCAATGCGGACCCTTATGCGTAAGAAATGTTCACGTAATGTGGTATTGAGTTTTGGGTCGCGCTGCTGCTCTGTTTGTACCAAGGAAGGTTATCGCCTTGCGTAAGCGTAAGCAAAGGTTATAGGTTATTATCAGCAAAGCAAACTTGGGCTCATTCCACGAGACGAAAAAAAAATCGCGAAGCAAATTCATATAAAATGTGTGCGACGTGCGTGTCATGTGTGGCAATTCGAAAAAAATGAATTGAACTGAAAAATAACAAAAGAAGCCGACACATAAAATGTGCTTGCTGTCAACCTAGTTCACATAGGTGGAGTCCTTGCCCATTACATGACCGCACTCAATCCTTACCATGCGCACCGTGTACATTCCGCGAGCACGAACATGAATTGATAAGTCGCCAGTACATACTCTGACATCTGACTGGTTTTCGCTTCGTGACAGGATGACCAGAAGGAATTCATATTCAGAATCAGAAACAGATTTCAATCTGGACGCCAGTATAAGATCCATATTAATATGATAAAGAACGCAAATGAATATTCGGATGTCTTTCGAGAGCGTTTGTAAGAGGAAAAGTCGCACTCCATATTCATTTTCACGATTTTAATTTTCGTCAACAGAATGGCATTCATCGCCGACGAACGATTCCAAGCATTCTTCAAGGACACAACAAAAGAGTGGGTTCTTCAAATTAAGTACGTACAAGAACGCGATGCCGGCATCTACGAGTGTCAAGTATCGACGGAGCCGAAAGTAAGCGCAAGAGCCAGACTGCAGGTGATCGGTGAGTATCCCCACCCCCATGTTAACTTTCGCCCGAAAGGTCATGCAATCCATAATTTCATAATTCGCATGAATGTACCAATGTTCGATTCGAATGAATGTGCAGCGTTCGCCATCTGAAATCCACACCAATCAGTGTTCGGTGCTTGAATGTAAAACGCTGAAAATTGATTTCATTCCATTATTAAAATTTATTTTGCCGACTGACTATGCAACTGATCGCCTTCGCGGAGGTATTTATTTCCCCTTCTGGTGCATTATTTAGTTTGTATTCATGTCACTTTGAGCAAATGAAATTTGAAAACTCAAAGTCACAAGTCAACGTTAACGTAATCGGGAAAAGAAAAATATGGTAGACAGCCAACGAATGGCAGCGAAATCCAGAAGGAAACACAACATGCGTATACATGTATTACCATAGTAGTAGTACATAAATGTCTGTGAATAAAATATAATAATAAAACCAGAACAAAAGGCATTTCGTTTTCGTATTCTTTGAAACATTCTGCATTTTTTTCTCGCAGTTGTTGTTGACTCGTTTGCATTTTTCGCGTCTATTCTTTTCCGTTTTTGTGTTATTCCGCTCTGCTTTCTGAGCAGAGTCGAGAGAACGGCTGCCACGAATGATGTCAGACAAATTGAAAAAATTGGAATTGAGGAGTGGAAGAACACACAGAATAACTTTAAATTAATTTGAATGGATGTTGAGCACGAACAACAACAACAACAACAACACCAATGAAATGTATGCGGATGTTTTGCGTGCCGTATTTTCACCCATTCAGATTTTAGTTGTGTGGCACGACCAACTAGAGAAAGTACGCAACCTATAATTCTGTCATACGATGCTGCACAATATACCTTCTCACACAGAACAGACAATACATACATGACGAAGGCTCGTTGCGTCGGTGATTTATTCATTTTCTCGGTCTCCTCATTTTTCGGGTTCAGGCTCACGTTTCATTTCACTCAAACTTGATTACACGTTCATCTAAACGTGCATGGTGACCGATCTTGGTTTTCTGTGTTTTTTTTTGTGTGTGCAATTTCTCTCTTTCGCATTAGCTTCAATTCAAACGAAATTGTGCGTGAACGAACGGTGTACGCAACCCCGACGGAAATTCCCATTTGAGTGCGAACATCTTTGATATTCATTATTTTTTGGGCGAGACTTTGAATTTTTTTCAATTCAATTGACCTTTTGGGCTGGCATGGAAACGACATTCGAGACAAACGACGTTTTCAAGTGAATGTTACAGCTGTGAGTCCATTGGTAGTCGAAGGCTTGAACAAGTTTTCTATTATCTTGAAGTGAATGATTTGGAATCTATCGAACTTTTATCTGTAACACGCATGCATTTTGGTTCCGATTTTTGCGAGTAAAAAAGAAAGAGTTCGCTCCGACTAATGTAATTTATTCTCAATACAAAACGAATGTAGTTCCACGCACTGAGCTCATCGGAGATTCCGATCGATATGTGAAGGCCGGAAGTACTGTAAATTTACGATGCATTATTCGTGGTGCCATCGAGCCGCCATTATACATTATGTGGTATCACGGTGCTCAACAAATTCTTCCTGACAATAAATATGGCTATAAAATGCAAATGGTGAAGAACATCGGCGTTGTCGGCGGCAATGGACTCGTTGGTGGCAACGGCGATGGCCAGCACACCGGAACATCAATGTACGACGCAGAATCGATGGACGCACAAAATACGGTAAGAGAATCTCGCCCGGAAATATACGCTGATGTATAATTTTATTCGTTGTTGTGGTTTGTGTGCGTATAGGTACGCACAGCAAATTGAAGGAGATCATATTGACGATTCACGTGGATTGTATTCTTCTTTTTTAGATTGGCTCATTGATTATTGAGTCGGCGAAGAAACGTGATTCCGGAAATTATACATGTAATCCATCGAATAGTCCAGAATCAACGGTGACTTTGCACGTTATAAGCAGTAAGTATTCTAAAATTTAGTACTGGGCTGTCGATTCTGATTCAAAATGTGTCTGCGGGCCAAATTTTCACTCTCGCTTTCTCACGCGCACTCGAAAACACATTTCAGTGGCCTTCATCAGCCCACATCAATGAGAAAACATATCCAGTCCACATTTCATTACAGCAGAAGCGTAGAATCGGCATTTTGCCGCACACACATATTTTGAATTTGAATTATCAGGTCCCATCAGCTGAATTCCATAGAATTTGATCGGCTTGGGTAAATTTCCATGGAACTAACGCCACACACTCTTGTCAATTCCATTCTGTGAAACAAACTACCCTTAGGCGAATCGTCTGCATCGCCCGTCAAATCGTCAGCAGGTGATGGCAAGATCGTGGCATCTCATTTTTACGGCCACCTGTTTGGCCTAGTTGTAGCCGTCACGCTTCTTCGAAGTCATCAAACATGACAACATTGCCAATAGATATATATTCATGAGCCAGTATTGGCGAAACGACAACGTCAGAAATAGAAATGCATCCAATGCCAACGTCCGATGGGTGGTGTAGTCAAATGAACTTACATGTACTAGGAATATAAATAAATACAATAAAAAATATACATGGGAAATGTCGCAATTTGAAACTGCAATCGATAGAGTGGATTTATTTGTCGTTCCTTATTTTCATGAGAACATTATATTACGGCGTAAATTTGTGAATTTTTACGATATGAAAACTGCTCAGTGTCTGAATTTGAACACTTGATTTTATTCCGTCGATGTTATTAAATAGCAGAACGAATCGAATGAAAAGATTATTACATTTACGAGTAAATATAAATGTGGTGGGCACGCAGGTGGAAGATGTGGAAGCTAAATCTATCTCAATCATTCGCGAATGGAACGCTGAGACTGAAAAAGAGTGAGATTTAATCCCATTAATGAGCATACCAAGACAATATGTCAGTGTTCGGACATCTTACACATGGAAACTGGGGACCCTATGCTCCCAGTAGGAGATGGAGCGAATAAAAAAGAAATCACACAGAATACTGAGCCGCGTGAGGGGCGGTGATTCTTGAAAATGTAGCCAAAGAATGACATCGCGTGTGGTTCGGAGTGTAGAAAAAGCACGCAACACCGAGTAGCGATTCACTAGATTTGAGCTACTATCGATTCGTACTGAACATTGAAAATAGCGTTGGTTCTCAACTAAAAATTTTGTTTTAAATCTCTCTTCAGTTTCGATCATATCAACGATCAACTTATGTGCTCAGCACATATCTAAAACGGAACAATAACACCGAATTCACACGGCTCAGTGTTCTGTGTGTAGTTCCTAAGAAGTTTCAGCAACTCCATCGGCATTTTCAGTGAATTCTGATGATTGTTACTGTTACTGCATATCTGGTAGTGGACAGATCAAATGAGAAGTATACTGAACCTGTAGCAGCGGCTATGAATGGTTGCGTCACCGCAAAATATTCTAGAACTAGCTACTGCGTACGAATAAGTTATCGCCTACCACGTGGAGCAAGCTCGTTCGGCCACCGTTTTCCCTGTAAATGTAACCGCAGACGATGAGTGAAGAAAAAGTCTTCGCTGCAACTGCCCTACCTGATATTTATTTTGGTTCTCCATTTTTTCACACAATCAATGCTATACCGAACAAATCACTTCTCTGCTCTCGATGAGATGAGCATGAGATGAACGAACTTAAGCCATAGATTGTAGTTCATACCAATCGTAAGCGAAATGAGACAATTTTATATTCTAACTCTGAACTCAATTCTCATAATTCTCAACTTTTGAATCGAATCAAAAAATTGATGGAACGTAGGTGCGGACTGAAACCCCATACCGAATCTCATATCAATTCTCATCCCTATCACCAGAGATTTTAATGGAATTTAAATGGTTCAGTGGACCCCTGTCGAGACGAAGAGCGAACAACTCCGAAAATATGCCTTGTACTTGCATCACTGAACGAAAAGTAGTGTGCGGTATGCGAGCGAACGCCGTTCTACTCAATAAGTCTCGATAAGTCGGGAGCATTTCTTTCAGAATCAAACCCGCCCAAAAAGTACTTCAACTATTTTTCATTATTATTAGAGACTTCTGACCTTACCGAAATGGTCATAAATTTCAATTTGAATTTGTTCAATTCCAATCACATTCGACCGAATGAAGAACTTTTCGGGAGCCATAGTGTTATGACTTTTATGACATTGTAAGTTGCGTCAGTCACCCGGAAGTTTTGTTGTGCGATTCAATGCAAAATACTTTTTCCACACTCGTGTTCCAAAAATAGAAATAAATAAAATGGTAGATCATCACATCATACTCCATAAAACTGACGAAAGAAAAATCATTCACTATCTGAAGAACGCTCATTTACTGCTCAAATTTTCAATAGAGAATAGAGGTTCAAATACAAATGAGTAAGCAGCAAAAAAGTCAAAGTCAAAATTTTAGAAGATTGTTGACGTACAGTACATTGAAGTGCATAGGTGCGTTCAACTTAGGGTATTGAAAGTGGGCGCAGTGGTGCGACCGACAATATTCCAAAACAAATCGTTAGAAATGGGAATGAAAATGCCATATTGAAACCGGTATTTTATAATACCTGCAGGATGTTTCAAATACGAAGCGACAATTGATGCAACGGGAACTGTGTGTAATGCAAATGTAAACAGTTTCACGTCTTGCCAAGGTGCCGTTTCTACGTCGTGTTAAGTGTTTGCTACATTAACCCTAGCTGAGATTTCATTCATTCGCGTAGATTTAACGGTATGCATGGGTATGTAACTAAATATAACGCTACGATATACAAATCAAAACTATTTCTATATATCATTTCATGATATCTAGTGACAAATAATGAATTTACTAAATGTTGTTGTTATTT
>JANTFB010160076.1:0-10108 GCA_026546635.1 Porricondyla nigripennis | reverse complement strand
CCGATATTTGGATCCCACTTGAAAACGAAAAAAAAATTGTCCACACAACATTGATCCAGCTCGTTCGGCGCAAACGAGAGAAACCACCGGTCGGCCACGTTGCCAAGAGACTACGTTTTAATTTCAAACATCAAGTGGTCGAAAGGGAAACTTGACAACGAACGAACGGTTACGGCGATGCGAAAAGTCCAACTTGGCCGACTCTTCACATCATTGGCCTAAGAGACGTGGTGACGCGGAGACGTAGACAATCGACCGAATGAGCTGCACCTGCTGAAGTGTTCCCGCAGCGATGAGTGGCCTCGCGTTGCGATAAAATATTTATGTGTAAAATTAAGTGATAGAAATTCAAATAAAACGAAAAATATAAAATCGGGCAGCCAATTGAGCAGTGAATGGCTCTTGTGCACGCATCATTCGGAGAAGGAGAAGCAAACGGTTCGCGCGAACCAAATCCACATTTAATTTTTGGATCGTCCGTCAACCGTCAATTTTCGACCGGACATTTGCTACCGATTACGCTCATATGCATATATTAATGATTAGTTTCGTTGGACACAGCAGAGCCTCTCTGGGCTTGCGTAACTGCGCACACATAGACATACCTAGTGTACATGAACTACTGAGTTCTAAGGATGTGCGATGCTTGAGATCTCGGCTTCCCTAGTCGCCAGAGTGGCCATCGACGCACTCATCGCCCCCGATAGAGATGAGTGCGAACAACTATTTCTGTAGGTTTGTCTATGTGTGCGACCAGCTACGCAAGCCCAGAGAGGCTCTGGCCCACAGCCGTAACTCGCCTTACACCATCAATAATGTGTACTGTGTATGCGAGCAGGGGCAATGGCATTACGTTCGATAATTGCCTTTTCTCTCTTCCGATTTCCCTATCGCACCAGATCCAGCTCGATCGTATACATGTTCAATTGTGCACGCACATTGTCGGCATTGTGTTCAACACAATTGGTCATTAAAATGGCAGTTGACGGCCGAAGGTGACGAAAGTCGACGGCAACGGTGCGAGTGACATCAGGACGGAAATAAAAACAATGCAAAGCTGCTTTGCCGGATGACATTGCCTTTACCTTTGCAGCTTACAACGAAGGACCTAGATAGCGTTGCGTTAACAATGTGAAAATGCTTTGTTTTTGTTTGCGTCAGCTATTCTCCAGGAGAAC
The DNA here is from genome assembly GCA_026546635.1 of Porricondyla nigripennis. Taxonomy (NCBI): domain Eukaryota; kingdom Metazoa; phylum Arthropoda; class Insecta; order Diptera; family Cecidomyiidae; genus Porricondyla; species Porricondyla nigripennis. The sequence continues at coordinate 8,930 of JANTFB010160076.1, read as the reverse complement.
GCTGCACGAGTTGCACGAGCTGCACGAGCTGAACGGGAGAATCTTAATTACTTTTTCTTCAATTGGCAGAAAATAATCTGGTAATCTCGAATCAGCCGGCGTCAGCTAATACGTACGAAGACTTTCGAAATATTCCAGTCCAATTGAATACAGCGTTGGCGCCCATTCGTTTGGTCATCATCATTGCTTGCACATGCTGCTATCCTCGCCGTCCTGCGTCTTCACCCAAATATCATTCCACCTTTCGCCCTGTCTCCTTCGCGTCTTCGGAAACGTTTCTCGCCATTCTGCATAAGGATTTTCTTGTTTCGTGTTTCATCGGTTTCCCCTCCTTCGCTGGTCTCGTGTTGCTGCAGGAGTTCGTTTTCTATTCATCCCAATAACGATACATTTTATTCCCATTGCAGTCGATTGCGAAACTTATTATTGTTTGTAGAAAAACGCGAGAAACAACAATTGGTTATACGGTACGGCGCACATCGACCTCCGCGCTCCGTGCTCCATCAGCTTTTTTTCTTCTTTGTCTCCGACTTTTTTTTCCTGCCACGCTCTCGGTGCGTTCGTGCATAATTACAAAAGCAAATAAAAACCGAGAATTTCGCCAGCGAACACAAAACTTGTGTCTGGTCGTGTTTCTGATATATAGCGGCGACCAGCGCTATGGCGGCATTGGTGGTGGCGTCGGCGACTCGACGTTGGCGAGGCGGCAACGACAATGGCAGGCAGCCGGGCCAGGCCGGGCCGGGCCGGGCCGGGATGTGTATAAGTGAAAACATAGCAACGGCAACGCCATAAATTAGCGAACTGCTCGGAAAGAGTTTTCGGTGTGCGCACGGCCACGATACGATGCGAGATGCGATGCACTCACTCGATGCAAAATGTGCGCGGCCCAGGGTCTGCATTCCAAATTTATATTGGCGGCTTACACTAGTCGCCTGGGATACAAAACAAACATTGAACGATGACGACATTACAGCAGCTAGACGCTGCCTGCGTATGTATTTATATGCGCAGAAAACCCAATGGACGTGTGGACGCCAAGCGAGAAAATAATAATAATGAACGACGAACAAAACTTAATTATTTTTCATGTAATAAATTTTGTTAATACTCTTACTGATTTCAATTGGTGTTCGCTGCTGCTGCTGCTGCTGCTGCTCACGCTTATGCAATGTCAGTTTTTTCCCACCTCTCTTTCTCCGTTTTTTTTTTTCATCTTCATCTGGGTGCACTCTCCGCCCTCTTCGCTCGTCGCAGTCTCGCCTTGCGTTCGTTCGTTCGGTGGTACATGATACATGTTTCGTATTGTTCTGTTCATTCGGTTTGTTGCTGCCACTCGCTGCTGCTGTTGGTGTTGCTTAACATTGCTTATCTTCGTGTTTCTTCGTTACTTCATCAGAGATTAGTAGATGTAGCAGACAGTCCTCGTCACCGCATCCGTCCCTCTCCGTGCACTGAGCTGGAATGCCACTGCACAGGCACTGGCACACTCGTTGCTCGATGTTGGATGCCATTGGAAAATGGAATGGAATGCCAGAATGTATTTAGCGCCACTTTGGAACGAAGCGAACGGACAACGGGGAACGGAATGAACATCCGATGGGTGTCATCAACACCGAATGACGTACTGCAGATGAAGTACGGCCTGATCCTCGTTTGATGCGCCGACGTAAAAACGGCAATCGACAACAGAAATAGTTGTTCGCACTAATCTCTATCGGTGGCGATGAGTGCGTCGATGGCCACTCCGACGTCGACGTAGGCCAGCAACGTGCCAGCGTTCATTTGAGAAAGAACGCTGACTGTAATTCACAGCTCATTCAAGGGACATCAGGCGATGATCGATAGCATGCGGTTGCAGCTCACACAGACGCACCGAACGGGCTCGGACTCGTTTGACTCTTGGTGACCTCATGTCTCCCGCATTTGGTCAGATTATTATTATCATTATCGCCATCGTCTGGTGCCAGGCGAAAATGCAGCCCACCATGCTCGCTGAGATGTTGGCGTGGCGACAGCGGCGACGACCTTTGCGGCGGCCGAAGAAATCCAGCTGATGAAATCGGCAAACGAAATAACCAGCGCAGTGGACACACACATTTCGTGGTTCAAACCAAAACGATCAATCCTTATCACATGTGATTTATCTGATTTGATGAAATGTTGTGCAAAATCGGATTAATTGTCGGTCCGAGTGCGTCGTCGTCTGACGTCTGATGTATACGAGGAAAATGGAAAGGCATTGACAACATGGAGCCATCGTGCACCGACCGACCGACCGCAGTCCCAATCAGTTTATCGGCGATGCCGGGATTCGATTTGGTCCCCAACTGTCGGCACACTGTCGTCTACATCTACATGGTTCACCGCCAATTTTTGTTCGTACCACATTCGCCCCATCGCAGGCAAATACTGCTAATAATGAACGATTCTTTGACAATTTTATTTTTAGCCATGCGGCTCATGCGACCAGTGCCAAGAGCAGAAATATTTCGTTGGCATAAACGGCTCGATTGCTCTTTGCACGGAGTGCCGTCTATTGAACGCAAACGAAAACGATTTGACCGTGCGTTTCACTGTATAAAGGCTGCACATAATTGAACGCAGACTGCGAACGGACGAGAAAAACGTAAGCGACCTATCGGGCGAACGCAACGCAATGGAAAGAAGGCCAATGAAGAGTGGGAGAGGGAAAGAAGCGTCTGCGATTTATTGTCTTGATCATTGCTTTGTCTGCCATTGTGTCCCACACACACTCCAGTGAACAGTTTCGTTTCGATTCGATTCGTTCCATGACTGTGTCATTACCTTTCACCATGTCCATTCGGCTCGGGTTGTACGACATCATTCGCCCGTTGAGCGACATCAACTTTTCGAGAGAGAGAGAGAGAGAGAAAAGAAGGAACTGTGGCGAAACTCTGTGCGTGTGGATTGCGCAGGTCACTTTGCTTCTACTTGCCAAAGACCGAACGCAGCCATCGAGGCGCCGAACATAATCATTTTCGCGTGAACTCCAACTTCAGCTAATAAACTGTGGGATCGAATCAAATTGCCGGAGGATCCGCCAGGTGACGAGTGAAGTAGATGGTGGCCGGCGACGCCCACAGAACGCAAAATTGAAATCCCAACAGCACCCAATTCGAACTCGATTTTAATTGATCAAATTTGCTTGTTTCGCTTGTTTTGGCCCCATTCGAGCACCGACCCATTGCCACTTCCAATTTTGAGTTCCGCGGATCTGATTCGGCATTGTTGCCCAGTCAATGCTAATGCAACCAGCTCGCGTCATTATTAGCTGATTTTCTGTGTACCTGGGCGCTGCCAACAAACGAGACGCACCACGTTCCTTTGTGCACTGTCAAAGCGCGAAATTCGTGAACTAAAATGAACGTCGTTGACAGCGCACGGCACACAGCACAGAGCACCGAGTGCAGGGCGCAGCACAAGACAAAAAGGAATTCACGAGATGACGAAATAGTTTCGTTAGCGGCAAATTTATTATTATGTATTTATTTTCTTGTTTGAGAATCACATTGAATTCTTGGATCGCATCGGTGCACATGCACCACACGGCACACGCGCACAAGCGCATAACATCTGCAGGCGCTGGAAAATGCAGATTGAAGATGGGAAATGCTGGTTCGTCGAACGAGCGCGTCACGCTTTTTCACTCGTTTTTTTTTCGTCAAATATATTTTTCGCTGTCGTTTGAGGGAACGTGTCGGTTTTTCGTTGCGAGGTTGCTGCTGTTTCACAACCTTTTTTACTCCATCTCTCTCACCCACTCAGTCTCTGCCCCGCCTGCTCCTTCCAATTCCAATCGTGTCGTGTTCGCTCTGTTTTCTTGTACTTTTCACCAGTTTCATTGCATATGTAAATGTTGTATAATTTCAACTCATTTTATTTGCATTTCCATTAACTTTTTGAACGTCTACTCAGCACACAGAGCGCACACACATACGCGGCGGCGGATTCTCGACAAAGGATGCCGATGCCGATGCCGATGCCGATGCGGTAATGGTGAAGCGTGAACGAGAAAAACACTTGATGCTTTTATTTGCAGCAAAACAGAATGAAAATGTAAAAGATAATAAAATGGCATTGTGTTTCTGCTGCTGCTGCTGCTGCTGCTGCTGCTGCTCCCGCTACACATTGGCGACGGTGGTGGGGCGACGGAGCACCATTGGCAGAGTTAGACTTTGACTTTGACAGTGGTAAAGTTGGCAAACGATCGAATGAGATGCGAAATCGTGTAGTCGCCTTCAACTTTTCAAATGGAAATACGTTGGCATGTTCGGCCGTTCGTATTACACGTACAACTACAACACTACACCGTTTGGTAGATTGCGCATAGATGTGTCAGATGTTAAATGCATTCAGCTAATTATAATGGTCTTTGCATTTTATCGTTTTCGGTTGTAGAGCTTCCTCACTGTATAATTTCCCAGTAAAAATGTCTCTCTCTCTCTCTCTCTCTATCTCACCCGGTCTGTCTGCGGGTTTCCTTGCCCGTTCATCTGCACGCATCGGCCAGTGAGTGATTTCGATGAGCGAAAGCAGCGAAGGCGACGGCGGCTAAAAAACCCCGTCGGAATTTATATCGTTTACACAATGTTTATGCATTTTATAGGAGGAATTCCAAGTGCAAATTAACATCAATCGCTAAATTAAATTCGTGTGCGCTTTTGCACACCCACGAATTCCCATCGAATAATTAAATTCAACGACGCGATTTACTGTATTCGCTGCGACCCGACCGAATCCGAGCGAAAATCAAATGACAATTTCGGGCGAAATCTGGCAAATGACTTTTCTCGAATTTCGGTCAAAATTAATAATAAAATGAGAGTGATGGTGTTTCGGTGATGGCGGAAATTGCGCACATCCCGGCCGGCTCGAATCCTTCGTGAGAGAAACGGACGTGCATGAACGCAGACCATAGTACTACATGAGATTAGTGGGCATTCCTTCGGGAGCCGGATGTATGGACGATCGACATACTTCGAAGGCGCAGAAGAAGTGAATCTGAACATTCTGTTCCTCGGGCTTGCCCTTGCTGGGTGATCACCGAAATCGCATGCTCTTCAGAGGCGAGGCAACAGTGCAGAAGCCTGGCACCGGAACAATAAAATGAAAAATAATAAAATCGAATACGTGTGCGCGGCAGCGGTTGCAAAAATATGATCAACGAACAACGAAAAAGGTGAAGAAAAGGTGAAGCAGGAACGTCAAACGAGCAAAACAAAAAGCATGGCCATTATCATAATAGGATCATCATCATTATCGTTACGTCGTTAAAGCCAAAGTGTGCCTTTGTATGTGTCATCAATAACATTGGCGCAGAAGGACTCCCGATGGCGATGACGATGGCGACGGCGGTAGCAATGCAGAGCGGGCGGATGAAAATCGACTAGAGCTAGAGCGACTGCATACTACCATTGCGTGATTTATTATTGACGAAGAAGCCGGAGTGTTTGTGTGTGTGTGACACCGAGCAGCACCCGAAGAGCGGAATGCTTTTTTGCATAAACTAATATCGAGCTTAAATATCCATTTAGATGAGAAATAGAGAAAACGCGCGCATCGCACAGCATCAAATATCTACTTATGTGCGCGTGTGTGTTTGTGTGTGGAATGTGAATGCCTGTGTCCTGACAAGGTTGCACGGTGCCTTACGCGCAATATACGGAGCCGAGCTGGGAAGCCGTGACAGCGAGAGCACCGAAGCGGCGCAGCACCAAAACAGAATGTAAAAAGTACGGAATGTGCTGGGAAGGATCAGCAACAACTGGGAACGACGAAAGAGCGAAAAAATGCAATCGATTTTCAAGTGAACAACAAATGAATATCAGCAAATCGACAACGGATCCAGCACGGCGGAGAATAAAACGTTCCGACACACGCACACACTCCATAGAAAGTAAACAACAAAAATACAATCACCTCATCCCCTGCCCATCCCCTTCGCACACAGGCACGCGTGCGTTAGAGAGAAGAATTGATATGCATTCCAAATGCTGTGTATTTTTGTTTGATGGAACGCCGTCGTCAACGCTGGCGCTGTCGTCGTTGTCATTGCTGTCGATTGCATGTTTTTCGAACATGAAATAATGTTTACTGGAGCTCTGTGACATGTGTCCCTTGCCCATCGATATTGATATTGGGTGTTCGGTGTTGAATATAACAATGTAGCGAACGAGAGGAAAAATAAATAAACCACAAACGAACTAAAATAAATGCATGGAAATGCCTCGTCACTCAACGCGCTCCACTCAGCGTTCTATGTTCTCCGTTCATTTTTGTCGCTGGAATTCCCATTGAAAATGTCGATACAACATGTTTCACGGATGCCCTGGATGCGTCCCAACACTACCTAACCTGCTACACGCAGCCACATGTCGATGCCATGGCCTGGCCATGCCACACACACACACACACACAGATATCTTCAACACACGAAAAGCCAACTATTCCGGCATTGTTCTTGCGTTCTTGGTATGCATCGAAAGAAGGAGAAAAAAATACGTTAGTGTCATATTAGCGTTCCGATACAGTGCCAAAGTCAATGGTGCTGTGGGGATCCAGATGATGTGTACACGTTTTTGGGTTCGAATAACAACCAAACTGAAAAACACGTTCAAATATTTATGGAAAATATTCAATGTTCGTTTGCTCCTTTGTCGTCTGCCATATGCAGACACACACACACACAAAACATAACAGTCAGGATCGAATGGAGTGAAAAATGGAATGCACGCAAATGAAATAAAAACGAAATAGGATTTTTTCCGTCGTTGTTTATGAATAAAATAAATGGAAAAGTAAATACCTGGGTGCAGTAGGGGGTGACGAAACGAGCTATCTCGGCTCAAGTGCCTGCGGCAACAACGAAGCGTGATAAAAATGGAAGAAACAATACCAATTGATCTAACGTTGGATCGTTACCTGCAACTTTCAAGAGTGTATTCCACGATCCAGCTGCAGTGAAAGCTCCCGGAATGCATCAAGTTGCGCGAACAACCACAGAGCTCAGTTCGCCACCGCCAAATCGATAGTGCTCGACGAGCAGAAAGAAAGAAACGAACGCCCCGCGCATACGAGAAGCACATGCATGGAAATATGATTGATGGAATGAAAATGAATTCATACTCGTAAGTGAAAGAAAATTGTATCTGTGGCGCCCGGTAGGTGTACGGTGCACACCCCACATACAGTACACGTACGTTCGTACATACGTCCGTACCGACAACTATCTCTGTCTATTTATTATTATTTATGTGGAACGTTCGATCGTTAAATGTGAATAACGTGATGGCAGTACAACTACACTGTTGCGGCGATGACTCAAGCCGCTCGTAATCCGTCGCCTCGTAAAATGTGCGCATCACTATCGAATGCTGCGTTATTGAATCTTATCAAGACATAGTGCATATCTTTAACCGGCGTCGCCGTTAGTACGTTGGACCAGAGATGCTTTGCTCACTCATTCGATTCCGCGGTTCTCGCTATCCTCCAGACTCAGACCCATTCGCATCCACGAACGGATATGTTGAAGGGAGGCAAGAATACCCATTCCAGAGGATCCTGCATTAATGCGAGAGCGAAATTCGATAGGCAGACACCACAGACGAATGCAATTCAACGCTGCGCTGCGCCTCGCGCCCCAAAGCCAATTCTAATATTGCATATGCAATGCATATGGATTGGCACATAAAAAAGAAGAGCAAGCGAAACGAGATTGATTGTGTCTGCAGATTCTTGTGCCGTGCAGCTCGTATTCGTGAAGATATTTCGGTTTTCGGCGGCGGCGTCGCAAAGCTTATGCACTCGATCTTGTTTTCGAAACGAGAGAATTGTTCCGACTGTCGATCCCATGATTCATGATCCTTGAACCATGACACGCATTGCTCCGTCCCGTTTTGCCTTGCATTCGGCACTGAATGTCCGAAGCGACGTTTGCTCTTCTGCGCAACGAGAATCGAAACGACAAATTGTGCAACAATTTCCCCAAATCGCCAAATTGATCCAATAAATCAACGTGAAAGTGGCTACAACGGGAACCATTTCTCTAGTTTCTATTCCGCTCAATCAATACGTAATTGGTTTATTGTGCGCAGCAGTTTGACTGTGATCATGCGTAGAGGTGACGTGCAGGGTGTTGTGTCTGTGCGTTGCAAGCCTGGAGTGGTCCTTTTGCACATCGCGTGTAATTTTCGTTCTCGTCTTCCGACTCCCACTCGTAGTGGTTCTCTTATTTTCTCACTTCCATTTGGTTCAAAGGGAATCGAAATCGACCAAAACCTAGCTGTCGTGTCCGTCGAATCACTGGCGCCATGTTGCTGGACACTTTCGACATTGAGTCCTTATGGAGAAGATATAGAGCGGTCTGGACAGACAACCACGTGTAAAATTCTACGTAAGAATATCTACGTCAGCTACGTTCAGCTACGTCCAGCTACGTCGATTAATGTGGACGAAGTAGCTGGACGTAGCTGGCGTAGATATTCTTTCGTAGAATTTTACACGAGACACAGTTTTATATCAGCAGAGACACGACAAAGTGATTTTACAGCATGACAATGCCCGGCCACGTGTTGCGAGACCCGTCAAAACCAACTTGGAAGTTGGAAACTCTCAATTTGTGAAATCCTGCCTCATCCGCCGTATTCACCAGACATTGTTTCAGTTCCTTCTGATTACCGCTTGTTTCGATCGATGACGCATGGCCTGGTTGAGCGAGAGCAGCGTTTCACTCATTCGTTCGTGGATTGGCTCAAAAGATGAGTGGTTCTTCTGAAGTGGAAGAGCGCAGATTTTTGATTTTTATTCACAACATTTTCATCTCTGCGCAAATCATGAGCGAGTTTGGTACCTTCCATTGGTCGTAGCTCTGCGCAAGTTCTACATTATTGTAAAATGCATTAAATTAT
>JANTFB010159965.1:0-10109 GCA_026546635.1 Porricondyla nigripennis | reverse complement strand
AAAATGGTGCATCATTGTTTTCGCACAATTTTATCATTATCGTCCGTAAATCGCCCGATCACACCCGATCCCGATCCCATGGAAATGGCCTTGAAATGAATCAAATTGATCTGCATATTCTGAGCTGAAACAAAAGACGGATTATATTAATATATATTCGTTTCACAATGGCGTGAATTTCGAAGTCGGTGATTCTTCTGCATGCTTTCAACTGATTAGACGTGTGGAATTATCTCAACATCCAAATTGGACAACCAATAAAAAGCAACTCGACGCAACTCGAAACCGCATCAACTAACAATAAGTCGCGTCATTTCGTTGCCGTCTACGACTATTTGATTGTTCGGCATTTGACTAATTTATTTAAAAAAAAAATTTGAATGTCAATTTCAGTCATTCGCCATACGACACACACGCTACACACCATTTTTTTCCCACCGAATTCCGCTTAATCAATGCATTGATGAAGCGAAGAAACGCGAACATCATCGTTCGTGCGGTCAGACGACTGGAAATCGAGACGATGAGAAAATAGAAGGTGCGAAAAAATGTCGTTTTGGTGGAAATTTGGTTGTAATTAACGAACGGTGAATCGAGGAGCGAAAAGTCGATGGCCAGTCATGTCTTTGAACTCAACATCATAGAGCATCGTCATATCGTTGCTCTCATCGATGGTGTGACGTTCATGGGAAAGATGATCGCAAATGTTCGCTCCGATCTTTCTATAGCAAGATTCCATCATCAGTGTGTGGATGAGCAAGGCTCTTTTATCTGGGCGAGGATGAGACAGCTGTAACCTGACGAATGCCAAGACATGAATCGGCAATACGAATTCACCGAACACGAAGTCGAGCATGGCACAGGCCAAAGAGATAGGCGACCTGATCGAAAAACCATCTCGCCAGTGTGACAATCGTAGTCGATTGATCGAAAATGTTCACATTCTGATTAGAATGTCCATTCGACGAACCAAGCGATCGATGTGGTCGATTTCTCGAGAGTTCGCCGAGAATACGATGCGTTCTGATTGCAGCTGACGCGCTGGAATTTTCAACGCAAAAGCTGTCTCGAATAAAGTTCAAAGGTTCCTCGCTCCAATCGATATTCGCCGCATGCTTCGAGTTCGTTCGCCCCTCGAACGCTTTTCGACGAAGTGAACCAAATCTCGTTTTGTAACAATTGTGCTTTGATCACGACTCTCGCTTCTCGAACGTTCGCAAGCACAGCGATTCTGCAAAGTTCAAAGCTACGATAGTCTTCGAGATGTCCATCTTTTCGACCCGATTTCGTCACCAGATGGCGTTCCCATCCCCCCCACACACACTCATCACTCTCGAACCGTGTGACGGTCGGCAAACGGAATGAACAAACAAAAGAGAAACGACAGAAAAACATCAAAAAATCGGTAAGCGAACGGCAACAACAGAACGTATGAATCAGTTGCTGGATTAAATCCAATATGGCTGCACGTCGTTTGCGTCGCTGACTCGCTATATCATCGCACACAACCCAGCGCACACAGAAGTGCTTGTCTTCTTCGAAATAGTTTATTTTTATTCACTCGAGTGCACCCGAATTCGCCTGGCCGACTGACGGTTTGGCTGGTGTTTTCTCATGGGTAAAAAGAAAGAAAAGAAAAAGAAATAAACAAATAATTAATAATTGTTAATTGCTCTCCGATCGAACGGAACATCATATCCGAGTTGATCGACCGTGGGGTGTAGATAATAATAATAATAATAATGTTGCGTGAGTGTGAACGTTGGCTGGCCATTTAATCGAAAACCATCAAAACCATTATCGCGGCAAATGCAATGAATCACTTTCTACCGTTCGCCGTACAAGAACATTGAGCAAAGGAGAGAAAAATAGAAGGTCCAAAGTGTGTGAGTGTGTGTGCGTGAAACTGAAGGAACACAAGTCATCCAGAAACAACCGAACGTGTCGTATATTACAGTTGAAGTTAGTGAATAGTGCGACGACCGTGTGTGCAGCCGCTCTCTGTACTCGTGTTTCGTGTACCCAAACGACAGTAGCGCGTAAACAATACACAGTTATTAGCGAAACAGAGTCAGCGTGAGAGAGAGAGAGAGAGAGAGAAGACGCGAGGGAAGGTTAGAAGAAGAAAAACGCGACACACGAACGATATAAAAACCCAAAACAGTCACAAAACGCCAAACAAATAAATTATCGATTTATTTCCATTTTTTTTCTTCTTTCTTTCTCGTCTCCAATGGAATGAATGAGCCGAGTGTCAGTGTGGGGTATGTTGTGTATGCATGCGCGTGACAAACAGAATACAGAACGATAATGAAAATTATGTTAAGTTCGCCTGTGTTCCGACTCATGCGATCGACGGTGTTCCGACTCGATTTTTATCTTTGATTTGGCATTCCATTTCTGAATATTGATGGTCGAATTGTGCAAAATAGGAAAGGAGACAGCAGAACGAGCGAAAAGAAATTTCACCGCATTCTCTCACTACACCGTAAACGGGTACGGTGCTACGCGGTCACCAAAATATTGTGTTCGGCACCGAATTGAATCGATGCAAATCAATTCGTCGATCGGATCTCGTTCCTTTGCATAATCGCATGCGAAAACATTGAAGAACAATCGATTTGCGGAATAAAATGAACGAAACAACATAAGACGCGCGAAATTGTTGCTCGAATATCGATCGAAAATCCATACTCGGCATCCGATTTCGTTTGGCTGTGTGCGTGTGCTCTGCAGACCGACGACGACGACGGCTCTCCGTGTGCATTGAAATGATTGGAACGAGAATAACGAGTCAATAGTCGTGCATATGCGTCGCGTGAAGGGACATGTGAGACACACACACAGACACACACACAGACGCACATCGCTCAGTCACGGAGACGAACAGCAATGCATGTATATTGAGAGTGGCGTGTAATGGAACTGGTAATGTGCGCTCTCGAAATAAATGCGCGTAAAACTATGGTCGATTAAATGATTTTTTGAGTGGCTTTATTTGAAGTGTTGCCTCTAGCATTCGGCGGCAGCAACGACAACGGCATCGGCCGACAGCATTCGGTGAGAGTGAGTGACCGAAATATGCATGTTTATTCAAATTGGAGCGCGCACAGCTCGGTGTGGATATAAAGATCATCATCGTTTCGCTACGCTTTACAGTTCCAACATCCAAAATTGTTGAATAAGAAGTGGCGGAGAGGTGGAGAGAGGCGCGAAAATATTGTTTTCGTCTTTCGTCATCATTAGTGTTGCTGCAACGAAACAATCGGACGTCGAACGTTGAGGCACATGCATATTGTGGATACGAGGGGGCAGGGTAGTTGATACGAGCCAAAGCAATTCCAAAGATTACCATCAATTAAATTAGATCATATTATTTATAAATCAGTTATCAATTACCAATAAACTATCGTTTGTGGCAGGCGCAGTGCGGCGTGAAGTGCAGAACCCCATCAAAACGAAATAATAACAGCCAACAATCAAACGGATCGATCAATTAACTCGAACATTTATTGGTGGATTTGGGTTCCGGTTCCCTTCGCTCATTCGCACCGGTTCATTTCTCTCGATTCAAATTTCGTTCGTGCGCGGGGTGCGTGCGTGCGCGCCGGGATCTCGTTTTCGTTTTGTGTGTGCAATAAAAGGTGTGACGCGATCAATAAATCAAAAGAAAAACGAGATAAACGGAAGAAATCGAAATTTACGATGTGCGATACAGACCACACACTGGCCGGCACGATGTTGAGCAAGTCGACGGTGACGGGCACCGTTCATTTGCTGCCAATTCAAGAGGGCGCCGATGGAATCGGCGCAGGTAACGGTGCACCTGTGATCAATTTAATGCCGATCACATCGCCATCGTCCAGCACAATTGATGCGATGCAACATCTGCATCAGCCGCATCAACAGACGCAACCGCCGTTGCCCATACTGTTGGACGACATTGCGACCGAGAATTTTTGGCTGCGCGAAAAAATGAAAGAGATCACGGCCGATCGCGACCGTTTGCTGTGCGAAGTGGCCAATCTTCGATTGGAATTGGATATGGCCGAACTGAAACGAATACCCGAAGACAGGTTCGTACACGAGATTTTTGTTTCTCCCTTTTTCTTTACTTTTCGTTTCTCGCATTCAATTTGATTTGTCTCGTTTGCCGGCGATATTAACGCGATCAAAATTATATGCTGCATAGGCACGCGCGCTCGCCCATTCCCAATTCCCATCCAATTAATTCACTTTTTATTCGGTTTTTGTTTTTTCGTTGTGTTTTCGGTGCGGATTTTCCAATTCAGCGCGAAAAAGCGAAGTCGAAACGAGAGAAGAAAAAAAAAATGCGCGACGTTGACCAAAAATTCATTTGAATCCATTTTATTGCGCCGAGAAATTATGTGCTTGAATATATCTGTTTAAGTTGGCGAACGGTTTCTTTGTCTCCTTTGTCTCTGCGCGCGCACTCGTTTCCATCGCAGCCGAACCATCTCATCCATTTGTATGGCGTCATTTTTCTTCTTCTTTTTTTTCATTCTTCAACTCTTTACTTTCCCGTTTCGAACGATTTTAATTGCTTATTGATGTTTTTTGTGGTGTGGCAGCGACGGTGAATGGACCGAATTTTCGATTTTTTTCTTCTTCTTTCTTTTCGTTTTTGGCGACCTGCTTTACTTAAATCGTGTGGGTAGGTGTGCGCTGCGCGCTTGCAATGTGTGGCTGGTTAGCATTGTTGCGTCGTAGTCGCGGTGTGTGTTATTTACACAGAGATCAGAGAGTACCATCTCGACGGCGAAGCATACATCAATTTTCGGGTAAAGCACGAAAAATGAAAATGCGGTTTGAGGAGAGCAGGAGGCGCAGCCAACTCTTTTGATGTCAAAAAACGGAAAACGAAAAACCGAAAGAATTGGAAGAAGAAAGAAAGGAAAAAAATCGAAACAAAAATAAAACAGATGAGGCGAGCATACGATGGTGTTTCGGTTTGGAGTATATTAACACGAAAATTGAATGCATCTAGCGGAAAACACGTTCGCTCAATGGTAGAAAGTGGAGACAGAGACAGACTGTGCGACGATAGGGGGAGACAGAGACAGATGGAGAGATGGAGAGGCAGGGAGAGTAGCATATTTTGAATTTCGGCATTCATGTATCGTATCTGTTTTGCATTGTGTCGCTCTCGTTTTTGTCATTATGGCACCGCATGACATATGCGCGGCGACCCGTGCACTGCCGTTAGCCGGGCTTAAAAACCAAGCGTGCCATATGCCACACACTCACCAGTCAGATCATACAGACACACTCACGATTACAGATCATACCTATCTGCTGTAGATCATATACGGTGTTGCGTACTCCATATCACGTTGTGCTGCTTTCCGAATGTGTTCGGTTGCGATGCATGTTGCCCCATAAATCATCTTATCTGATCGTCGACGAGCTGTGCAGTGTGCACGACAAATCGTCATCCCGAAAATGTCGCTAGGCTCCCTTGTAATTGTGGCGCATTGTGTAGACGGGGCGCTGGAGCAATGTGCAAAGTTGCAATCGGCCATCGCATTGCATTTATTTTCATCAATTCTCGGTCCCCGTTTAAAGGTTACAATGCGCTCGCATGCTCAATGCACACTCAGGTCCCCATCAATGTCATCTATTTTCATCGAATATTTTACATTTGGTCGTATCCATGCCTCCGGCCTCCCTCCGTTCCACACACACACGCATGCTCGAGCGTCTCCGCTGCAAAGAAATATATTTCATTTTGTACGAAACATGCTCGCAATGAGCACGATGCATCAATGTCGTGTTCGCTGTGCATTCAATTGTGCAATGGAGTCATCCGAACGTTTGCTCTGGCATTAATGTGATTAAATTCTGTTTTATCGATTAGATGCATTCAATGATTTCAACGTATGTTTTTCTTGACTTGACTCTTACTTTCGGTATTTCAATTTAATTCTCTTGGTGATTTGTTTTCTTCTCTCTCATCGTAATGAATTGAGTGCGTGCTTGCGCGCGTGAGTATGTGTGCACGCGACTGTACGTAACTGGGAAGCATTTGGTTGTCATTTTTTTGTCCATTTCATTCTGGAACTTTGTACACAATCACTCATCGAGACGCACGCACGATCCACATCCAATTGTTGGTGTTGTTCTTGGCGGCGGCGGCCGACAGCATGTAACGAGAATAAACAGAAATCATCGAGGAGGTCATGAGGCATTGAACCGCTAAACTACAATATCAAAAATAACGAATTGAACACACAATAACAAAATGAAATCACTTCTTCTTCCAATTTGTTGAGCCGCATTACGAAAGAACTAGAATCATTCTCGACGTGAAAAGTAAAGTCGCATACCAACCGAGCCATACGGAGAGCAATAGTTGTTGCTGGTCGATGACGACGACGTCGCCGATAGTGCATGTAGCAGCAGCCCGTGGAATACGAAAAAAAAACCAGAAGAAGAAGAAGAGAGAAGAAACGAATTTCAAACGAGAATTTTCACGAGGCCAGCAACGCGCGCGGTCCATATAAATCAAAAATGAATAAAATTCATACACATTTTGTTCTGCATCGCGGGGCAGATGAGAGAAGCACAAATGGCAGAGGCCAGAGCGATCGGAAAGAGGCGGAGAGAGACCGAAATCGAAAACATGAACGTGTGTGAGCCAGAACGCAGAAATTGAGACGAATTGAATTGAATTCGAAGCCATGAAGAGGGAAAAACTAAAAAAGAAGAGAAAAATATGATCTTTTTTGTTCGGTTTTCATTTTTTTTCGGTATCCCCCCTCTCTCTCTCTCTCCCTCTGTCATCCACAATTCACAAGAATAGCGCAAAGCGCATACGCGATCCGGTAGAACATTGCCGTTGTGCGATGGCCAGCGATTCAATTTGCGCAACGTTTAATCTTGTTCGAATGTACGTAGGATAGACAGAGACACACACACAGGCACACACATACACCAACATGAGCTTGAGCAGCACTTACAGTTCGTTAAAAATATTCAGTTTTTATTCGTTTTCTTCATTGTCGTCTGTTCCGTTTGACGCTCGGCTCAAACCCATCACACGGCCGATTCGGCGTCGTTTCGATGCGGTGTATTTCAATAAAATGAACTTTTCTCCCCTCCTCCTTCTTCTTCTTCTTCTTCTTCTTCCTGCGAAGAAGTTGTTTCTTTTTTTGGGGATTTTATTTCTCATTCCTACACTTTTTATTGCCATTTGTCCAAATGGCTTGCCCATGCGACCGACTCTGGCCCAAAATCGACGCAACGTCGGAAAATAAACGCCAACCGTCCAACCGACCGAACGAACGAAATATCTTTGACAGAAGAAAACGAAAAGAAATCAAAAAAACCAGAATTGAAACGGTACGGCGCATTGCATCGGGCGCGACATAAATAAAATAATCGCATAAATGACATTATTTATTTCGTCTTTTTTCCGTTTCGGTCATAATCAATAAGTAGGTATAAGCACTTGGAAGTTGGAACCACGCGACAATCGATAAAATACACATCGACATTCTTGTGCATGTGCGTGTTTCATATTTGTTTTTTCTTCGCTCTCTTCTCCTCTCGCATCCATTCCGTTCCGTTCGGTGTACAATTTGTACATGTTTTATCGTTCGTTGTCGTCGTTTGGATGTCGATTGTCGGCTGGTGTGTGTGCGACGGATTTTTCGTTTTTGTCTGTTTTCGTTTCATTGTTCCCGTTTGAAAATGAAAAAAATGAAGAAAAAAAAAATGTCGTTATGAACGGTTGCCCATGCTCACGCGCCGAATTTAATAAGCTGAACATTGCCGTGCGATGGAACAAGGTGAACGAAAATCGAGAGAGAAAATCTGAAGACGCGAACGTAAGCAACACGTCGCATTCACTTCTATTCACGATTTCCGTGCTACACCTTGTGCGGCCCTGGTTCGCTCATATCCTTTCGTTTTAGTTTTTTGTTTTGTTTTTTCGTTCTTCATTTTCCGGAATACGTCACGGAAGTGTGGTGCCCGGAATATGTGAATGAGACTGAAATACGGTCGCATTCATCGCATGCATTTTGATGCAGCAGCATCTCATATTTCATTTCATGCGCTGCGCACGCACGACGCATACACGACGCATCAGCCGGGCCAACGGCAATCGCGATGTTTACACACATTTCGAAATCTCATTAATGGGCAGCCGACACACTAATTGTGAGCACAACTATTTCGAGCGTGCGATTCAACCAAACAGCACTAGCATCCAGCCCTAGCCTCCACCCATGCTGAGCTCTGCTGTGAAGACACAAAAACAACGTTTTTTCTTTTTTCTTTTTTTTAAACGATTCGCGTGTGCACGATGTACTGTTCAGTGTTCACTCTCTGTGCTGTCGCCGGTGCAATTTGGATAATCGCATTCACGCTCGTGTGCTTCTCGAGCCCAATGCGTCCGCGCGATGTGCGGATACAGACGAAATTTCACTTTGCCACGGCACATTAAGTGAATCGAGAGAATTCGGTTTCGTTCTAGTTCCAATTGAACTTGGGCCGCCGTGCGATGACAATGACGTCCAGCGTCAACCGAACACATACTCCTACAGTGAGCGCACGCGTGATATGAAGCGTATATGAAGGTGATTTGGGCAGTACGTAATTGAATTTCGGATTGGATCATACTTATTTGATTATTTTTTTTCGATGACAAAAGCAACAGCTGTATAGCACGGCGACTCCGCCATCGAGTCGAGAATGATTCGGATGTGAGCGTTGTGTATAGATCGGAAGTGATTTTCAATCTGCGGCTGGGTGACTCTCTTGGTCATGAGTTGCCGTGGGCAAATTCTCGAACACAACACACATACAGACATTCGCCGAGCCTGGGTCTGCGCACAGCCGTACCTACACATAAACTTCATCCATTTTTGATATTCGATATTCGTTTTCCTCGTCGCACGATGATTTGGCGACAAAATGAGCGGACGATCGGCACAACTGGAAACAACTGGCAGCAGGTATCAGGTTGGCGTTTGGCATTGTTTTTTTTTCTTCGTCTTTCTTTGAATTCTGCTTCATTCAGTATTATTTTTCTCTGCGCTTATGATCGGCGATCCGTGTGCGCTAGACTAGAGGCGACTGAACGTGGTGCTACATGGTGCGACGATTACAAAACAAACTCTGACTGTTTATGGCATTAAATGGCAAGTGTGTTGCACGCGCGTATGTGTGCATGCCGGAGATTTGATGGCGGTTCGTTGACATTCGAATGTGTAACAAGTGACGCGGCACCGTCGATCGAACGAATTCGCTCGAAACTCATTCCAAATGATGATAGAGACTTGCCTCGATGGATTTATGATCTCGAGCATCGAGTCCGGCCAAACATCGGTTACGGAAGCGACTAGAATTCATCTCTGTCGAACGGGGGGTGAGCAGCACACACAGGTGCTGGGCTGAAACATAAAATCCAAGTTCCCTTTTTATGATCGATTCGCATCGTTCAGCTGCCGTCATTTGTGTAATTTTATTCGAGCAGTTGGACGTCAGCATAATTGCAGTTGCATTTTCAACATCACGCTGATGCGCACATGCAAAACGCATGCAAGAAGCAAGCGAACGAGCGAAGAAATTGCAACGAAAATCGGCAATCGCCATTGTCGTCCGCGTCGAATAATGATGACAAAAACGGCTGGATCTCGGCGAGCGCGATGCGTATGATGGCGGTTGCGAGACGCACGATTCGGTAACGAAATAATTACATTCGCATCGATTCAATTTGTACGGCGCTGAAGGTCAAGCATTTTGAATTTCTCTTTTCGCTTGCATTTTTGCGTATGCTGCAGCGGTTCGTGCGCACGATGCCCATTAATGTGAAAACAAAACCACCGCGAATCGATCACTTTTGATGCATAATATGTAATTATTATGCTTTATCGATCAGCGGGCCGTCTGCCGCGCCGTTGCGGTTGTTCACCATTCAGTCAGCGCTCGCGCACACCACTCGCATCTTCGCGGCGAAACCTAACTTCTGTCAGCTTCGCTTTTGGGCTCGCGCGCATACCACGAGTCCATCATTCGCTCCAGCGTAACACCTGGTGTGTTGTGTCGCACGTACCCGACGCCAAACTTCATTTACAAACGAA
>JANTFB010159854.1:0-10111 GCA_026546635.1 Porricondyla nigripennis | reverse complement strand
GCCCATACTAGGAACAAACTAATGAACGCTTCTGAGCAAAAGGGTGATAACTCGAAAATGTTATTACGCGATTTTCGCTGGACTACGGAACTCTACAAATTCACTATGAATACTATGATTCAATCATATTTAAAATGCATTTGCATGATTTAGAATTGAATACTCATTCTTTGACCATTAGCATGATTTAGACACCGAAATATGAATTAGATTGTATAATAATGCATTTGCCTGCATTAGATTGTATTCACTGAGTATTAGCCAGTATTAGCCAGAATTTGTCAAATGTGACACAGAGTGTATGTGAGCAGTAGTTGTGGATGTATTGCCTACCGATCGCACAGGCATTGAACGCACTATTTCGCAACATGACATGTTTCGGATTATGAAATGTTAATTTCAACAAAAGGTGAATATTTTCCTGAAATGTGAAACGAATATGGATCCTGAAAACCAATATTCTGACTGCGTTGTACGTGTAGGTGTTCGTTCATACGATTGTTCGCTCATTTATGCTATAGTAGACGCTTTGAACTATTTATTGCGTTTGGAAAAAAGTTGGGGCGAAAGAACCGGACCACGTCTGGAGTGTTTGGCATGGTGTATAGGAAATTTGGCCCATGGACTGCTATACCATAAGCGGTAACTTACATTGAGAGTCTCAGAATCGACATTGAATTTCGTATGAGACATATGGAAAATACTCATGGAATTTATCACAAAACATAATTCATGAAATTCCTTACCGATTTGGCTACGTTCACATTCGATATTAGGTTTTTCAATGAGTATTTAACATTCAGATAATAAATCAATAAGCATATCATAATTTATGTTCGTTTCCAACACGTTTCAATGGCAAATGCACGAGATAGATATTTAGATTACAGCTTAAACAAAATTTGATTGCAGCTCAATTATACTAGTGTGATATAGGTATTTTCCATATAATTCCATATATTTATAAACTTCAATGACAATTCTGAGACACTCAATGATCATCAGTAGCACAAATTACCTACGCACCCGCGCCAGACGTAATCCAATACGAATGCGTGAAAAAAAAATCAAATCCATTCCAAGTTAGATTTGAACAAAATGATAATGTACCAGCAGTGTAAGCATTTGAAGTAAACCAAATTGATTTACTTATCCTTTTTATGTACATCTGTTTTTTCTAACTGAAAACTTCTGCCCTGTGCCGCCCCTTTCATAATGGAAGAGAAAAACGGAATAGAAGTTGTACTCCCATATGAGTGCGTGCACTGAAATATTCAGGTTCTTATCCCGTAACGGGGGCACGTTACTGAAAAAGGAGCAGGGGAGCGTACCTTTGGCAATGCAAGTTGCGACAAATAAAAAACGTTCTTATATTCCACCAAAAACATAGTAATCGACAATTCGAAGAGAATCTTATTTTTGTCATTATGGTGTTCGTAATCATTTTATTTTAATTACAACGTTGAAGATTTTCATGGAAAAATATTTATTCCCAGGGAAAAAAACTTATCATCATAGTATTATGTTTATGAATCTTTTTCCGATTATCACAGCTTCTCTTTTCATATTTCGATTAATGCGATTTCGCAGACTTAAGCTAATCAGTCGAAGTATTTTTTGGCTTTCATTGATTGCTGAGTACAATGTTTTTTATTCCTTCCTAATGGCATAAAGCAAACTTCGTCACAAAAATATCCGCGCTGGGTATAAATACAATAAAACGTATAGCATATGTGTATGATAGAAAACGGTGCAAATATGAAATTAGAATATCTCTTACTTATTATAAGACTTTTTAAAGGCACATCAAATCAATCTAGACAGATATGTACTTTGTACTATTGCACTATCCACAACTACATCACAACACAATTTGTACACAACGTTTAATATCGCATTCCTGGATCAAAACAAGTGGCTCAGAATTTCTCGTCCGAATAAAAATCTTTCATGAGCGCGTGAGTACGTCTGAAGCGGGAAGGCAGAAAATTAAAGCTGGAATAGTGCCAGATGGCTTCATACAGCTAATATCTCTTTCTGTATATACTTATATAGTATAGTGTAAATACGAATATTATACGAATATATTATGATATACTACCGTATCGATCGACGGCTTTCTTTGAAATTTACAACCATAAGAACATATGGCAATCTTATTTAGCATTTGGCATTAGTGCTGTCATTTTTCAGTTTTCTTGCTGAAGTGAGTATACTAACGTGTTCTGTTACAATGAGGTTGCAATATTTTCGATGTGTTCACTGTTCACAACTAAATCTAAATATATTGTATCGTTTGTAAGGTGTGGATCTCACATTTTTAAAAAATGAATCAATACATATTCGATGAATCATCAGTACACAAACAGAATACACTAAGGTTCAAATCGTCCAATATGCTCGAAAACCTATGGCAAAGGATTGCAAGATAATGATGAAACGATGAAGCTTTCCCTTTTTGCGTTCTGCGATTAGTCCAAAAATACGACTGTCCGAACAATTATATTATGTCCCCATGAAAGCGGGAACGTTTGCGATTTTTGCAAGCTAATGGTAAATTTTGCATCGAAGTCATCTAATCAATTCACGATTAGCCGGCAGAAAACGCAAATGTACTGGGTTACATGATGACATAATTGCTCGATAAGTCGTATTTTTCGACTAATCGCAAAACGCAGAAGGGAAAACTCGCTGTTCCATCATTGTCTAGCAATTTTTGCTAAGAGTTTGTCAAAATTGATATGATCCTATGTACGCGGTGCCCTAATCGGAGGTACAGCACTAAGTAAAATAGATTCCACGCGATTTTCAACGTCGTATATCAAAACGATTGAAGGTGATCTCAGTGAATTCAGCGATTTGGTTCAACAGTGATTTCGCTCGTGCATACGGTAAACAGAACCTACACACAAAGAAATTCTTCGCAATGATATTATTTGCTTCCAAATTATAATTTCGTGCTCTGGCAAATGGTGAAAATTCAATATTCGTGATTTTGAATGAACAACATTTTTCTTTGAAAGTCGCATTTCGCATTGTACTGGAGCGTCGTTTGTGGGCCCGAGCTCGAGGGTGGATATCACCAATTTATTAACAGTACAATAAATTTAAATATCTTTGATTGGCGCTTGAATTGTTTTAAAAATTTGCAAAGGAACTGCAATTCTCCAATATAAAATATTGCAACAATTGAGTAAGTGAATTTTGCAATTCACACACAAGTTTTTTCTTCGTGTGCACATAATTGAAAGACAGATGGCGCCAAAATACAGATCAGTTTACCGTAAGCATGGGCAACATGACTGTGAAATCATTCTCAAATCGCTGAAATCACTTTCAATCGTATTGAAATCTGACGTTTGGACTGAAATCTCTTTGAAATCACTGAAAACAATTGAAAATCGCGTGGGATCTATTTTGCTTAGTGCCTTAATTCGAATTTCCAAGATATGTCGGTGTCGGAAGCACCCACTTGGCGAGTTAACAATCGTATTCAAGTTTCAGCACCACCGGTAAACGCTACATACTTCCTCAAAACGTGTTTATGTTGCATAGAAATATGAAAATGTCAGCCATTTGGATGGAAAAAAACATGTGGTATGCGGGCTGATATTTTCATAGTTCTATGCAAAATAAACACGGAAGTATGCCGTGTATAATTTACACCGCGATGTCATGGAAATTTGGCAATCAGGTTCACTTTAATGCACACGATCCGTAAAAATATTGATTAGTAGAACGAGGAGGAACAAAAATTATACCAATAAGTCTGATCACAATAAGCCCGAAGCCTGAAGGTTTGTGTTGCCCAATTCCACTACAGGGTACACTTATGATTTTCTCTATACAGAACCTTGCTTATATTCTTAACTTTGCTAAGATTTAGTATTTCCGTATAATTTTCTCGCTTGAATTTGAATCGTGTAAATTGTATTATTCGTTGAAAGCATCACGCAACAGCTCTGTTTCGGCAGCATCCTCTTCCTTCCATTTTCTCAGACATTTTACCTTTGCTTTTTTGGAAACAGAAAATAAAACATAGTTGACATACATGTGCAATTGTGCATGCATAAGTAGTGATTTCTATTAACAGTTAACCTTTTGATATGGTCCTTTTTTTTGCCTTGCGAATTCGATCCATCTTGGCAATCATTTCTGTAAAGATAAATAATAAAATTCGGGTTATACGTATTCAGTGTTCAAACTACACAGTTCAAAGTTTTCTTTGAGCTGAATTAATCAGAGTATTAAATGATTGAAAACCAATATTTTGGGCGTATGAAAATCTGAAATACGATATACAGACACAATGAGCTAGCCCAGACGAAGCAGTGAGTGTGATTGCGTAAGTGAGCGCCCTGGACAAGTATGAAGTTATTGGTGCGGTAAAAGGAACACAAGAAAATATTGATCGTAGAAGCGAATAATCACCGCACATACATTTCATGGGGTTTTTTGAATTTTCTGTTCAGATTGTTAAATTCATGTCGAATATATACATACGGAATATAAATATACATACTATTTTTGTGTAACTCTGATTGTCCGATCACTGCTCAATGACGCTGGGTTGGAGAATAAATGACATAGAGCTGACTTGTGCACACAAATTTCCCCTATTCGCGTCGTTACCAGAACATATTGCGAATCGATCGTGATTGTACTTGGGTCGATTCGATGACATTTTTTCAATTCCGGATTTTCAATCGATTTTAAAGATGAGTGCTCTACCGTAAGTTCTGAATGTGAGATGGGTAATAGCGGGTCAATATGTTTGTGCTCGTTTGTGGATTCGTTTTTCCGTTTTTCGACCAATTCTTCGATTGTATTCAAGTGACACTTCTCATCGTAAAGTGCAGTAGACAGACCGAGCGCAACAGCATCCTTAACCGCGCGGTATTTGGCCAGTACTACCGCTTCAATGATTTCTTCTGGCGAAGGCAGATCTTTGATGACATCCGCAGACCTCAACGACCGTTCAATTTTCGCCTCCATGTCCGAAATTCATAAGTCGCCAGCTCCACTTGAATTAAATGATTCTGGTACTGTATATGTTGAATTCTTTCAATAAATCCCTTCAAAGAACAGTTCACAACGGTCGAAAACGATGGGGTCATTGAACGAATCAGCCTGAACGTATGTTCACATGGTTGACTTCCGAGTATTGGTGGAAGAAAGCAATGTGGAGCCTTGATTTCTCGGAGATATAAAATTAGAATAATCAGGCTGTGACCATTTATCTCAATGCATGCTAACGAATTCGCCGTTATGAAATTCTTTTCGAGCGTGAGTTTCTTGTTTCTCAAGATATTCATCCGCCATATTCGAAGAAAATGTATGGAATACCATATGTTTTCTACTCTTTCCAACGGCGAAATATTTGTTGCTAAAAATGACCTCAAGATACGATCCAATATTTTCAAATAAGCCACGGTTCCATCGCTTCTCTTCACATGTTGTTCGAGGAGGTCCGAGACACGCTTATCACATATTTTTTCTACTGATTCAAAATTTTGGCGATCAGAAGGTGAAATGACGCTTGATGTTAAGCCGTGTTTGTCTTTCGTTTGTTTCTTTATCAATTGGTGCAAGTGATTCACGTCGACTGTGAATTTGCCCATACGAAGATTTGTTTTCTCACTCAAAAGGCGGTTTCTGAGCTTTGTGCCTATATGAATCGTATCTTGTATATACACCGTATCTTCAGGCGATGAACCGCAACTGAACCATGTCTCATCAGGGAAAACAGTCGATTCTTGTGTGCCAATTTTCATTGCATGTCTCATCGCGGAATTATATTTCGGGTCACTATCTCATGCGAAAGTAAGGACTTTGATATTCAGCTCGGCTAATCTTTCCATAATGTGTGCCCATCGGTTTAGTATATCCTTCGCGGAGGATTTATTGTCAGAGCAGTATACCATTAAACAAAAGGGAGGTTCATTGGGGGCCAGCGGCTGCGCCATTACGACATTTACATTTTGACCGATTGGCACGTTTTCCAAAAATGGTCGTTCTATTTCCGCCGCATATCTTGCCAAATAATAATTTGGAATCGGCATAGAGCTTTTGGGATCAGTCGGCAGCACAAATCCGAGCAAATTATTATTTTTGACGCTATATTCAACACGGCCAGTGATTTTCGTTGCATCCTCGGAAACAGCAACGATTAATGGCAAATTTCGCTCGATTAAATGTTTGTGAAGCTCTTCGCATCTTAAGACTCCTTCAACGATATGTGATTCGTTTCTCCTGATGTTTTTGTCTACAGCACTCAGCGATGGGACGGAGTGAAAACTGTTGGCTTTCGTCACTCTATAGGCTCTGGGCCCTCCGGTCAAACGAGAGAGAGAGTAATATTGCATACACTCTTTAGAATAACGGTGTCCCTGCTTTTCTCTCGATTTGTTTTTCTCATGTTCGAAAACCGTCATTTCAAAAGCCCTCGTTCCTGATAGAGAAATCACGAAAAACACTGCATGAATTGAATATATGCTTTTTACCATTATTTTTTTCTTCAAATTCTAACTAAGAGGGGAGCATCGGAGCTTATTAAAAAGCAAAGAAAGTGTATCCTAGTAAATGCAATACATCTACCGTATTGCTGGAAGTTCTACACCGGAAAGCCATAAGAGTTTAAAATATACAAAGTGTCCCAAACTTCTGGTTAAAAAATCTGTTTTTGGGTTTTTTGGCCCAAAACGAGCCGATTAAACGTATTTCATTTCCAAGAGAATTCAGTAGTTTTGAATGTTCCTACTCTCAAGTGATGAAAAACATGCACACGGATCCAATTATTGCAGCTGGGTGCAGATTAGCCGCTTTTTCTCTCACATCCACTAAACGGTCTTACTCCGTTAGGATGCGAGTGCGATAGAATTTAAATTAGCAGAAGAAACATGTGTCTTCTCTCACAATGCAGTAGAAAAATACCTTGGGCCTTTCTCTTGAAAGCATCTTTTGCTTTTTCGGCGTCGAAATTAGTTGCTGCCGAGTCCGATTTATGTGCTGAGATATTTTCACTCGAATTCTGAGGTGAGCCGTTGTTGGTTTCATGTTCGATGGCGTGATTTCCGACTTCTTCGTTTGCTGAATATAAATGTCAAATACAACCACTTTAAAGCATAATCTTTATCCGTTAGCTTTAACACGCCAGTGGCTTTTCAAACGATTTTACCTGTAGATTGGATATCTCCACGTTCATTGTTATTGTTGCCATAACCCAAAAAACTTTCAGCGAATTCATCATTTGCTTCGTCAACTGTAACATAACATGAAATTGAATAGTAAGCGCCAAGGAGAGAATATATAAATTGGATGCTATGCTATGGTACATATACATGATGGGTATTTAGAGCAATATATTGATGAGTTCAACTTGATTCTAGGCATTCAGCTGTATGGGTTGACTTATCGAATTTACTAAAGAGGGTTTCAATAGCATAAAATATCTCTGCTGGCATATTTGCAGTTTCGCTGCAGATAATTATGCCCACCACTTTTAGTTAATATGACTGTAGGTCGGACGGTCGGGTCTGGTCGCAGAAAGAACCAGATGTTCTAAGAAATTGTGAAGCGAGACATTTTACATGAGAAATGAGTGCCTGGAAAATAGTAGACATAATCTGGCGTTCACAGGAAGCGATAAAACCCAGGAAAACGAAACTTATACAGCAAATGCAGTACGAATCATACACAGACCTCGCATATGCGCATTCTCCCAAACACCATCTGGTTTTTCTTGTTCTTCAATTATTCAAAACATCGCAAATCTCTATCTTCACACAGTAACGGGATACTACCACATTTAGGAAGAATATCGAGCATGAATAGCTGTCATTTCAACGCACCCAAAATTATGCCAGCATCGATATCTAATGCCGTTCAACCCTCTAATTTATTATTTTGCAAATTTTGGTTGCTTTTCGCAAATGTAGAATCAAAAGACCCCGAACTGCTTACCATTTTCTGTGTCATTTGCTCTCGTAGCTTGAGTATTACTTTGAATATAAACGATTTCTGCAGCTTGAATATCATCCGCAGTTATGGGATTTCCATTGCAATCAGCTGAATTCGAACTGATCACAGGTCCTGCTGTTGTTGGTCCTTATGAACAAAATATCAAGGGACCAAATATAATTTTTTACGTACCGAAAATACTAAGCCATCAACAACTTGAAATTTTTCGGGGTACCAAAAGCACTATATGCCTTGTCAGTGTCGGTCTGATGGTTGTTCGAATGGATTGCACTTACCACTATTCCGTACATCGAGCCCGTGTTTCAACAAATGTCTTTCGAAGTTACTGCAAACCCAGAATCCCGTGATCTTCTTTTGTTGTTTCACAGCTTCTTCAGTGACGACAGCGAATGCGGGCCAATGCTTCTTTAAGCCGTAATAGCACGTATAGACGCTGTTGCAGGCACATGTGATTTTACCGTAGATACCAATAATATTAATAGTATCTGCTGATCCTTTTTCCAAATCGAAAACAACTTCGGATGAAAATTGATCGAGTGCACTAGCCTTTGTTCTCTGACATATGGATTCCAGTTTTTCGGTCAATTTCTTACTCAGTTCACTTTGTAAGTACTCTTTTTCTGATGGAGATAGAGATATGCTTATTGATGTACTCGGCGCGCTCGATTGGTCTGAACTTTGTTCGCTTTCCGAAAAGTTTGTTTTTGAATTTTTGGTTATTTTACCACTTTGCTTCTCTCCGAACAAAAGTCCGAGAGAGGTTTCAACAGCGATTGATCCACCAATATGACTTTTCTTCAGGACTGAAGTTGAAACGGGTGGTGTGATGGAATGAACACTTTTTAAAACGTCAACAATGCCCCTGATTGATGCTTTGTGACCTGCCTCAAATCTGAACTTGCTTTGGTTTTTAGCGTATAAACCCAAGAACAAAGGCAATTCCTCTTCCGGGATGGTAACTCCATAGTTTTCAACACTATGTCTTTCAAGTTTCTGAGCATAATTTTCCAAATTTTTGATATCGTCGTCGGTCAATGACTTCACTGATATGACATTTGTGTATCCATTCAATCTGAAAAAAAATAATACTAAGTTCATGGACGATTTCTCCACAGCAAGCAATGCCATGAAAAGTAAGTATGCAAAGAGAACATCGAAATTGGGAGTTCGGAATTATTCGAACTGGGAAATGAGCTGAACTGCAAAACTTAAGTTTTCCGGATTCGGAGGAATTTTTCACTTATTTTCTTGTCAGTGACATTGTCGACAAAGACTTGTGGTTTGTGGTTATGTTACCAGCGTCTGAATAGATTTCACACATTTATGTATTGTATTTCTGTTGCAGTTTTTATTTCTGGTGACAACATGCTGCCGATTTCACTTACATGAAGATGTTTTTTATGTAGAATGGAAGCGCTACATCCAAAGCAGTCTCTATACTTTGCCAGAACCGTATCCCATCCATTCCAGAAGATATGCGAACAACTCTACAATATTTCATAACAATATACCGTCGTACAATAATCCATACAATCGACCCAACAATTTCATATTCTGTACTCACCTGTACAATTTTCTGATGCTTTTTACTCGATCAGCATCAATTTATATTGTCAGAACCGCATTCAAAGCGCAGTTTCAATGTAATTTGCGCACAAAATCAATGTGAAAATAACGCCGCTGTCATACGCAATCGCACTACTTTTTCGCCCTCAAATGGAAGCGTTCAATGAAGGCACTACTTTTCAGCTGTCAACGCTTGACGACAGTCACATGCTCACACATACGGAAAGTATATGTA
This sequence comes from Porricondyla nigripennis, assembly GCA_026546635.1. Taxonomy (NCBI): domain Eukaryota; kingdom Metazoa; phylum Arthropoda; class Insecta; order Diptera; family Cecidomyiidae; genus Porricondyla; species Porricondyla nigripennis. The sequence goes on along the minus strand of JANTFB010159854.1, from coordinate 330 downwards.
AATGTATTGTGTATTTGGTGAATACTGGTGAATAGTGGCTAATACTCAGTTAATGAATTCTAATCCAGGCAAATGCATTTGCATTCATAATACGAAGAAGATTTTTCTGAATACATTAGAACTGATTTAATGGGATTAGAACAGCATTCAATTTGTATTAGATTTAATGCATAAGTGAAGTTCCGTAGTCCAGGACTTCGTGCATACTACTCTGTTTCGATGCATAGTGAGTCACTATTCACCAAATGGTTCCGTGCATACTATTCTGTTTCGATGCATAGTTTTTCATTATTCACCAAATGACTTCGTGCATACTACTCTGTTTCGATG
>JANTFB010159743.1:0-10114 GCA_026546635.1 Porricondyla nigripennis | reverse complement strand
CCGTCCGTATTGTGACGAAAAAGATCGGCCAGGCAAGGCCCTTGCCGGGGTTTTAGCAGAACTAGCACGAAGAGTACGAGGGCAATGATCCTCGGAAGTGATTTTCTATGATTCTGGCGGTTCCGAAGGATTCTCTTGATTCTTCCACAGGCCGCTTCTTTGACATTACACATTAGAGTCAATGTTAAAATTGTCCGTCAATGTGGCGAACAAAGCAAAAACCAAAGCAACAACAAAACCAAACGAAAAACATGATCTATCCGCGCCATCTAACCTGTAGGCCATCAGCGCTTCCGCAAGCTCAAAAGCACACAAGAATGCTAGTAGAAAATACACGCAATGAACGCATTGGTCTGTACAGGGCAGTTGGCGCTAGTGTTTTTGTTATTGTTTGATTTGACGGACAAAACAAGCGGGATGTGGCCAAAATGAACCGCCAGCTAGAGGACTTGCGGAAACGTGAGGAGAATGCAGGCACGCATTCGCCAACTCGTAGCCGCCGCTGTTGGTGTCGAAGGGTTACGCGTGGACTCGGTCATCAAAAGTGATAATTCCCACAATACAGATACAAGCGTGCCATCCATACGCACGAGCCCATTCAAATGCATGACATATTCCAACGCAATCCGTTTTCGGTGAGCGCCATTCATTGCAATGCGACATTGGCCAATGCCAATGCAGTCATATGGTCATATCTTGCCTGGTATCGGCCAGCATCGGAAGCGGAACAATACTATTGTCACAATAGATTACATATTTTGAATAATCGAATGCACGCACCGCTTAAAATGGCATCCCGAGTGCTCGGGCTCAATGCTCAATTGCTCATGCTCCCATTGTCAGCACAAAATGAGGACGTGTTCCAGTGAACGTGCAAAATTTTGCGCATAATTCGATTTCAAAAGGAATGATTCGGCATCAAAGTTATAATTTCTGAATCACAGACGGCCACGTAAGGCCGTACGGCTCGGTATTCGAGTCCCGCTGGTGCCAATACAGCTCATGGACGGGGACGCTGGCTTCGACTCGCACTCGTACCCGAATAAAAATGATAATAATTTGTAATGTAGTCGATCGATCGGCGAGCCGAACACATATTTATTTCATATACTACATTTGCCATTATCATTTTGATCGGTTCGCTGAATGACGGTTGGTGTTCGTTGGTTCGTGTTCGAGCATTATTTATTCTGCACCGAGATGCCGAGAGCCATGCGCCATGCCGAATATGAAATTGTGTTGCGTTATAATGTGTAGATCGTGGTCGTGGAGTGTGGAGTTCGTCGCGTGCATGCGAAATACCTATTTGTATCGTGCTGTGTGTGTGGCGATTGGGCTCAAGCATCATCATCAACAACTCGCTGTCTTTTGAATGGGCGCGGACGCAAGTGCACAAGCACACTGCACGTGCACAGGCACACGTATACACTACAGGGTTCGCAAACAGGGAAAATCCGTCCAATAAATATTTTTCGTGACAAATAAACCAGACGCTGTCATAAATCGAACGGATTATTGCTACATCTCTGTTTTCTATTTTCTATGTGACTGAAATAATTATTATGATTTTCAATGCCGTCGACCGTCGAGCGTCGACCGTCCATCGCGTGTATATTCCATTATTATTATGATTATTTCATCGGGAGAGAGGAAGAGAGACAGTGGCCACAGTCGCATAGGTTCGGAAACAACTTTGGCGAAATCTCGTCTCGTGTAGTGTCTGCATGTAGCCTGCGGCGTTGATGTGTGCTGTGATATATATGGATATTGTCTATATATAAATAATGAATTAAGTATATTACGCGGACTACATACATATCAGTGTGTAGCGATTTCGATGGGAACTTCCAACTCCATTCATTCAGCTTCCTCCTCTCTGTTAATTTTTTCACTGTAGCAATTTTAGCCAAATTTTAAATTGCGCGAAATTTTGCGATGGAAAATGGCCCGTGTATGTCAATGACGGCAGTTGTGTAGGCTGATTCGGATGAACCGATTCGGCGATGACGGCAGCTACTCAGGGCGACGTACGCCATGCAGCGAACGAGTTTGAGTCCTCAATTGAGTTGCACACTATTATGTATACGCGTCGCGACGTCGCGTTCGCCTGATTTCCATAATAAAATAATATTCAAATTATTCTCGCCTTTGCACGTTTTTAGAAAACGGGTTTTCATTCAGTTGTCGCGTTGCCAGTCGGGCAGGAGTCTTTCGAACGCAACGATTGTTAGTGCGTTCTCGCTTCTTTTGCCGACGATGAATATTTCATGGAATCGATGGCTTCAGCGATGTGAGCATCGGTTCAAGTGTGGAGCATGGGCGTTTCAAGGAAGAAACTGATGGGACTGTATGTGCTTGTGTCAAATGCCACGTATCACGACCCACCACCACTTTGTACATTTCGAACATATTGTGGTCAACCGAATAGCCAAGAAAGCGCTAAGCTTTCCATGAATCGCAACAAACGTCATAACTCCAATAAAATTTATTCTCATATCGATTCTGTTTGGCGACTATTGCTTTGGAGTTTGGAGCTTGAATGCTCGAAATGAAGAAAATGGATACATATTCCACACCACGTGGGAATCGGTAAATTCAGAAACGTTCCGGCTTCTATCCATCTTATACAATAAATGTTCGCAATTTGTTCGTGGATTTTTCGTTTCGAATTTAAATGGGCACATCGGGACTCGGGACATTCAATGGAACTACAATCTCGGGGTCTTTTCCAGCATCGAATGAGAGCTTAGTGGAATTAGTGGTGACAGAAGGTTACCGGAACTTCAAAGGTACAATAGGGAGACGATTGGAAATGGACGTTTTCATCGAAAGTTATCACTCAAATCTCAAATACAATTGGGATGCTATCAACGGCTAATATCAGCGTGCTCCCGATTTATTGTCTTCGTATGGAATACAATAGTTTCGACTTAGGACATTTTGTTCAATCCAACAATACCGTCGTGGGAGCTGATTTCTTCAGATTTTTTATATTTTTTTTGTTCAACGCCAGCTGCGCGTGGTTTCTGTTGCACCGTCGAGCCATACGTCTGATAAGGTGATGACTGCTGGTGAAAATATGCTCATAACAATGCGTTGGGAGCTTAATGCTATGACGAAGCTGTCCACATTGATAGGCTCATTGAATACGTACTTTTTCCAAAAGTCGTTGAGCGATGTGGATCGGTCGGCAACACACACGCCTACACAATTGAGCTCATTTACTTTGAGTGAGACAAAATCGGAAAACATGAAACGCGCGATACATTACGAAACCGTGTGCGGTCTTTGCCAATCAGAGGAAAACCAAACGTTAGATTGATGCCGACATTTCTTCGAGTTATTCGGAATTGTGGCTCTTCCTTTCATTGGAAGGAAGCCGTGCATCACATCATTTGCCGTTCAAACAATACTTACGTGGTTGTAGCGGCGCATGTATTTGATATCCCATTGTTCAGTAATAGGATCGCATAACAATTGTTTTCGAAGCAAGCGAAATGGGATGCAAATGCGCGCACAATGACAAGTTCATAATGTCGTCAAGTCGACATGTGCCGTACACCGATGACGATTCCCGATAATTTTTCGTCGCAGACGATGGAATTGAACGAAAAGATTACGTACATTGCTACTCACCAGACTCTTCCAATGGAAAGGTGGTGCACGGACACATTGCAGAACAATATCAATGGTACACCGATAATTCGGAATCGATGCTAGCATAAGCTGCATGAAAAATGGGAAACGAGAATGAACGTTGCCGCCTCAATCGAAAGTTCCTTTATTTTTCTATTGTGTTGATGATACACACAGGCACACAGTTCACAATCCGGTATGTTCGAATCGATTGCTAGACTAGCGCGCACGGGATTGCGAGCTGACAGCACATTATTGTCGTCGTCAGGAATAACCGTCGGTCGGGATTGTTTGAATACCGACCGAAACAAAATTAATGACGATCTCGTCGAATTGCGTCGCGAAACATTTGAATGGAAAATGATGGTGAAGTTCATTAATTTTGTCGATACATACGTCGCCGTGGCGTTGACAATACGCTCAAAATACACTGAACAATACATATATGCGGGCGCGTGTGCGCAATGCGCCAATGCGCCTACTCATACGGCCATCGGCGATCCCAATACAATGCTCGAACGAATGTTTCACGCTGGGCTAACTTTGGAGTACCATTTTGTTCCGTCTACGGAATCATTATTGTTATCATTGTCATCGTTATTTTCATTTGTCTGTATTTTTTTTTGTTCCTTTTTTTCGTTCATTATTATTATTTTCCCTAATGTCGCGTTGTCAGCGAAAAAAAAAAACGAAAAGATTTACACAAAAGCATCTAGACGAAGCAGATAGGCATCGAAATGTGTTGCTATCGGTTGCCGTGCGAATGTGCCATTTGGGTTGCGACAATTCGAAATAATACGCTTCCCTTCTCCGCCCAAACCATACGGAATCAGTTCTTTTTTATTTTTTCAATTTCGGTATCGTTGACGGGGGGTGCTGCGACAATGATGAAGGCTTCCCGGTTCGTCATCAAATACATTATAAGCACCTCAATTATAAAGTCATCACATGACCATGAATGGATGAGAGCGTGTGTGCGATAAAGTGATATATCCATGCAAATACCTATGTGCCACTGTGCGAATCGAAGCCAAGGGGTGAAGCAGTGCTGAACGACGGAAACGAATGGTGCATTGTCTCGAGACGCCCTGAAAGACTAGTATCGTCTCTGCCACATGCGAGAAACTACCCCAATGTCGCCTGTCCACGGTGCCCTGTCAGCATATTGGATTTTCGTTTGCATCGACCGCTAAGTTACACGAAAGCCAAAGTTGCAATGTCATGACGCGCGACTAAAATGGAGTGAAAGCGGAATGCCAACATGGCAAACGTGAAAATTCGAAGTGATGTTCATGTTTGAGTAAACGCCTTCGAAGTACCCCGTTCGACGATATACAACATACCACTATTTTATCGTTCAGGTGCTTCGCAGATACTCACACGTACGGACACACACACTGACAACAATCAGATATGTACATGATACATGTACAAGTCAAGTCCCGCTGTTCAGTGATGGCGTGTGTTCGATGCGCACTCATCGGCACATTATTAATATAGAATTTATGACGTGTAGCATCAGTTTGGCAAGGTACGGTATGCGCTCATTAATGGTTGAATGCTTGTCAACGGGAAGAGACAAGCAACGCACACGAGAGGTCGGAAATGCCTGGGAGTCATCAAATGTGCGTAATTGGTTTGCGTGTGAATATATTCCCATTAAATCAACATAACTACAGTCCGTTGAATGGATTTCGACATATATATCGTACATGGTTGCGACCAAATACAAGTACTATGCATTCGATTATTCATTGTATAGTTCTCTCATCGCATAGAAAGCACATTATTAATACCTCAGATAGTATCGATGTGTTTGATTGATGTATGTCACGTTTTGTTATGGCTGTTATCCCTTCTTTTCTTGGGAAATGTGTGGCTGATTCGGTACCCTTGCACAGGACCCCCATTTTTATTGAGAAAATAATAACACGCGGGTGCGCGCAAACGCAAACACTCGCATCAATATTTAACCGGAACACAGCAATTAAATTGAAGCGCAAAACAATCCTGGAAGCTCACACACGAGAATAAAAGTGTACCAGTACCTGTACAGCACACGTGAGAGCGTTTTTCCACGGTGGCATATTGCTGGTGTGCGGGCGAATGAAGAAGAATGCCGCTGATGCTCAGAAGCTCACAGTATTCGTACGGATTCACTGTTTGCAACTCCCACTCGGCATTCACCGTTCAGATAGATAAATTTGTCAGAAATTATGCTTGACATGGATTCACGAAATCCCCACACAAAGCTGAGTTGTTTAACAATTTTCGTAATGCGTATTTGCATACAAACATTCGTATGAATCGTACATAATGTACCATTCACGATCATGATACATCTATGAAAATGAGGCGAGCTATGACTGCCGAATGAAATGCAAAGCCATGCGAATTTCATTCGACGAATGTTTTGGATTGTTCAGACGTGAGATTGCATGTTGTCATGTGTGGGAGTCTGGCAATGGTGACAGCGAAAGTGCGATATTTGCGTAAATATATGTAAAATAAATGGAAGTCTGTTCTTTTTCGCCAGGGTTAATTTATACATTAAATTGAAGACATTTCCAGCACACACTCATGTGATCTACGTGTATGCGAGGAGCCGAAAAACAATGGTGCTGACTTCTGCCACTCTCTGAATCTCCAGTAATGTGTTCATTCGCTATTACTGGCTGATTTTTTTTCTTTTTTTTTTTTGAAGAAATGTGATTCTGAGCAGAGAGTGAGAGAATTTGTTCTCCATTACACCATTTATGTCTGCCGAATGGAAACTTGATAAATTCAATAAAGAGAGAGAGAGAAAAAACGCGGCCATTTCCACTCGCTGCGAATATTTTATCGGAGTCCGCAAGGATCGCACGACCTGTCGATATGGTGATAAAATATGAGCATACGTAGTTGCGACTCTTCCCAAAATCCATCACTCGAAATTGTCATCCATAAACACCCCGGACCAGACAGCTATTCTCTGAGGGCGAAAATAATGTCACGCAAAAACCGCAAAAATCAATTTATCCCAATCGCTACCTGTGTGACACACATATTTGACGGCACCGTACAACGTGCATGTTACACATAACGCTCTAGACAAGATAGGAGATACCATTGAAATTGACGTGATAAATACGGTTCATGCTTAACGGAATAAATATGTAAAGCCAGCGCCGCACGAACAACGTAGAAAATTGTTTCCTTTTAATGTCCCCATGGGCCGAAACTTTTTACTTCCTTCCTGCAATGTTCCGATGCGATGCCGCACAATTTCACTTCCACTGAAGTGAACAGCACAGAGAAGTCTTTTCGTCACTTGTTGGTGTTTGTGTCGGTTTTTTGTTTTCCTTTGGCTGTGCCAGGCCATGCAGATGAACCGAGACGTGATGGAATAGGTGCGGATTTGCATTCCGTGTGGGAAAAATTGTGTGCACAGCGGAAGCTGGATTCCCCGACGCGAATTAAAAAGATAAATTTTTATTCGAAGGTGATTCGATGTGTATTATTGGGAAATGAAATACGCGTAGTACACCGGCGCTTCGGATGAGCTGGAAATTGGGAGGAAAGTTTTGCGATTGACATGACGGATGATATATACGAGTCTAATTGGAGGCACGAAACAAGCTTTCAAATACTATCCCATACGAACCATTGTGCACGTGTACGAGACACTGGATGCCGAATCGCCAGGAGACTCAACGAGCTTACCCACGTCAATGCCGACGACGCTGGGCACCGGCTACCGGGTCAATGAAATCCATAAGCTGAAGTAAATCGTTACTTCCTGTCACGAGTCTCAACCATAAAAATGAGGCCGCAATTGTTTTCGGATGTTTTTTTGAGCGCCAAAAATGTGAGGAGAGAAAAAAAGATTTTGGTTGCCAGGTGGGGTGGTGGATCAAGCTTACTTACACCGCCTACTCTGGAGAGCGCTAACGTTAACCAATACCCAGCGGCCTGACAGCATTAACCAGATAGGTGAATAATACCGTCTACTTTCCCGAATCCAACAATCTGCTTTCCGATATGATGTGTGTCATGATGTAGATGATGTAAGTGTAGATTTCGGAACGCGACGTCTTGGCACCCATGCCCATGCCACTGTTAAAATGACAGACAATTGAAATAAAATCAGCTTGCTTCGCGGCTTCCCATCTCAATCCGAACGGCGTTGCCATTGTGGAGCTATGCGCGTTTGCCAGTTTTTTCACTCGAACGAAACCATATGGATTTCGCTCGATTCGATTTATGTATGCCGAGCTGCGTCAAAAATAATAATATAAATTCCGGACCAGCAAGCCGAATGAATACGTTTCATTGCGTGTGTATCCTTGCGACTTTTGCAACAATGGAAATCGTACGATTCGTACATTGATATGGAATGGCAATTGGCGGTGGGGCAGAGGCAGCGACTGTTTTCGTCATCGCTGCGTGCACAAGCACATACTGCGACAAGAGCACTGTCATTGCAAATCAAACTTGAGATTTCATTTCTGAAGTTTGAATTCCGGTTCGGAATATGAATGTGATTGTTGGCATTTATTCATTTGAACATTATGCGAGAACCCGAAAGTATTCCGAAGTATTGCACACCACATCACAATGCATATCGTGTGCGCATCATATTGATTCCGGTCCAGTACGGCGGTAAGCAAAAAGAAATTAAATAATCACTCATATCCATATGCTTCGTATAAATTGTCCGGGCGACGTTGCCATGAACGTATCGATAGCATCCTATCCGGTCCAATTCGGTCATGCGAAAAGAAGCCCCGAATGTATTTAGCGTGGAGAATGCGTTCATGTGCGATCGATGTGCGTTTGGTGCGCATCCACTCCCGCTGCCGTTGTCATTATTGACTTTGTTGCGATACATTAAGTAAGTATTGCTTGATTCTGATTACATCGAAATTCATACATTTTTTATGAACCGCTGCCATCCGCAACAAATGCCTCTCATTTCATTCTCTCACTGGCGAATGTAGTTCCCCCTCCTCAGCCGATCCTCGTCAGGCAGAAATAGTCATAAATGGAAGCAGCAACCAACAGACCGGGTCAACGAAAAAAAAAGAAACGTTCTGCACATATGTATCTGTATCTGTATATTATGATGTTAACCATTCGGTGGCGATACGCTTTTTGCAGTTCACTACTTTCGCAATGTGATCGAAAAACGTTCATCCGAAACGGTCGAGGCAAAGACTGAAAATGACGGCCATAATATGAACGGAAAAAATAATAAAAATTAGATATATATTACATCGAATCGGATGCACGGTGTATAACTGGATACGCCGTATCCGTACGTATATAATCCAATCAGTGATAAATTATTGTTGGGTTATTGAAACGATAGACGATACACTGTGTTCAAGGAAATCACAAACAGGAAAAATTCTGCCCGAAATTACAATACATTTCAACGCTTGTGCATGGCTGTCGCTGTGTGTTTGTGTGTGAGAGAGTGCGTAAGCCAGCGTATCCTCGTCGAGGACTCGGCGAATGGGATTGCGTAACGAACGCTCCCAATCGATTTTCGGCAACGATACCGATTGTTATTTTGGATACAGCAGCGCACATGCCGTATGTTTTTTCGCATTCCGGACAAAACATACGCTGTCAACTGAAAGGGAAAGTGTTCGATGCGCCGGCAACTCATATATTATGAGACGCCATCTGGCGTAGCTCTAAGAACACACGTACAGCACACTACCTTCAAAACTGACCATGACAGAACAGGTTTTGTGTAGAATGCGACACACATCTTGTATAGGCCAGCTCAGCCGTGAGAAACCCCGATTTCAGCTTTATGAAAGTGGCAATTCACTTCCTTTTTCAGTGAACCAACATTCATGTGCTAATACCTATTATTCCATTATTTTTTATATCGTTATTGTGAACGATCCCATCGACTTATGCTTTTGACGAATCTATAAATTATGTCCACAACACTTGAGCGTTCGTCGATTAATTAAGTCGTTGCTGATGGCTACTGCGATTTCAGTCATGGAAATGCGTGGTTCATTTTCGGTAAGTAACTAAATACCAATCCATTCACTGCGTAAGAATTGGATCGAACGTATCGGCATCAGGATCCATATTCCCCCATATGTGGAACTGGGAAGATACACGGGAAGGTAAGGTCATTAATTATTGCCAAAAACATATATTTTCCTGCGACTAATAATGATGATAATAATCACGTGCTTTAATCGCTAGTAATACCATATGTTCGCCAACGATCCGGCCCTGCCGAAAAATCTTATTTTCCGAAAAAGGGCCCACCCTCTTTTGGTCGTTCGGCGGAAAAATCGACCTGTTTATTGTTTAGCCTTTTTACATTGTAATCGAAACGACAATGGGACAGCACATAGGAAAATCGTTACATTCACCGTGAGTATGTGTATCTGCACCGCATTAATAAAATATGAAAACTTATCAACAATTTCCACGTTGCGTGTGTACGATTTTACGTTACGCACAG
>JANTFB010159742.1:0-16591 GCA_026546635.1 Porricondyla nigripennis | reverse complement strand
ATTGTGAATCAAATCAGTCACCGGCGATGAGTAGCGAACGATTTGCCAATCGACCAAACAGATATCGTCAACGGTATCGAACTGCGGGCGGAGTGAGAAACGAAAAAGAAAAAAATCCTTTTTATCGGGAAATACCGAGTTTCGAGAATCTTACGTTGTCAGTTGTTCGAAAGATCAGATTGTTGTTCCAGCAGTCACCGTGTGAGACCACGCCATACCGATCGATGCTCTCTGGATCGGAATACGCTTCGAAATATTTCCGTAGATTGGCTTGAATGTGTCGGAAGATTTCCTTGTGTTCTTCATCGTGCAAAGCATCGATCGTTCGTCGATAGCATTGTGAATATGTGTTGACAGCATTCGGTGATTTGAAATACTCTTGGAACGGATCGGTCAGTTTTTTGTACGGCGCAAATGCTTCGGGTCGCTGGTCCCTCATTGCGAATGACACGGCATGCAGTTTGGCCAGTGCACGCACAAATAAACGTGAGTGAGACGTCGGCGTAGTCTTCTTCTTCGGCCACATTGCGAAGCCATTTGGGCGCATGTCTTGCATTACGATTGCGTACACCTCATTCACGGGATCAAATACTGCGTCGTAGCATTCTGGAAATGCTCTGAATTGATCTTCGACTGATAGACCTCTCTCCTCTTGGAATTTGATGAAGGTAGGAGCTATTTCCATATAGAAAGATGTCTCACGCTCAAACAGCAAATCGACGATAAACTCTGCACGTCTTTGGGCACTGTCCGGCGCCACTTTACACAGTAAGTTCAATGTCGCATCGCTTTCGGTGCCCGCATCCGAAATGCGGTTCCCTCTGATCGCGACTGCTATGAGTTCGGCAACAAAATTGTCGCCGATCGATGTGCCAGCACTGAAGTCCGTTGAAAAATCGGCAAAACTCGCCTTTTCAGCGATTCGCCTCACGATTGGCAGAAGATACGCAGGCAAGGCACTCATGTGATCGTCAACGAATGTGAGCAACAAATGATTGAAATTCCGCGATGATAAGGATGAACATGACGAAGTGTCAAGTTCACTCGGCTACTGTCAGGGGCACGTTCACTTGGTCATCGCTGACAAGCTGTCAAAAAAGTCGTAGACAATCATAGCGCTTGGCGCAGACAATAACAATTATAGAACCGAAGTCAGATGATTATGACAGTTCATTCGCATCGTTCGCTATGAGTCTGGTTCTGTTATCTCGCACAATGCAAACAAACGAGGTCCAAGTACGGAAGCGCGAGCATCGAAAAAAAATCATTTCGCGATAACATTGCAAGGTGAGTAATAGAAATGGCTGGAAATATTGATGGCTTGAAGCGTTGGAGCGCGTCGCAAACAATTGAATAAAGTTCTTGAATATTTCAGGTGTGATAGCGTGATTAAGAGGGAATCGGAATCCATCGTTCGGGAGAAAGAATGGGAAAATCATCTTCGAAAGCCAATAGCAGTGCGACCGTATTGGATTTGCCAGACTTTTGTCTGCAGAAAATCTTCGCGCATTTGAATCAAATCGATTTGGTCAACGTTGCTGACGTTTGCCGTCGTTTTCAATCGAATTCACAAGCGCATTCCGTTAGGTTTAAACATGTCGATTTTTTCGTCTGTGGTTACGTCGATGAGCTGCGATCACGTCTGAGTATGTTGCGAAATTTTGGGGCGTTCATCGAGACCATCAGTATATCAAAAGCGTACGGGATGATTGAACGACAACAACGCATCGTGGAAAAATTACATCGTCATTGCAATGAAACGGTAGTCGAGGTGTCGTTCGACAGATTCAACCCAATTGTGATCGGTGAAGGACTGATATTTCGGCGCGTCCATGTGCTGCGACTGAAAAACTGTGAATGTGAATTGACCGAACGATTTTTGAGCGCGTTCCCAGCGTTACGGGAACTCGATCTGAGTGCCGTGGGAACCACCAGTGCGGACCATTTCGTTGGTTTGGATAGACAATTCGAGAATCTGGAATCGATTTGCTTGTATCGTGTGCGCAATTTGCGGAACAGTGATATCCACGCATTCTTGAAGTGCAACTCGCGACTGAAAAAAATTGAACTAATGTGTTGTATGCAGCTAACTGATTCAATTTTGCTGTCGTTTACCAGTTATGCGCCGCATCTGGAAAACATTTGTTTGAATGGAATCAGTATAACTCGCGAATTCAGCCATCATTTTGGCACATTGTGTCAGCTGAAGTCACTGCGATTGGGATACATGGGAGGTGCTGTGTTGCTCGTGGAGGAAATCGTTGCGCAGAGAATACCAATCGAGAGTTTGGCTTTGATCTCGATATTTGATGCTGACAACACCGATCAACTTATTGATGCCATTTCCAAATGCAAAACGTTGAAGGTACTGGAGCTGAGCGACAATTACTGGTTAAAATTGAGGGCGTCACACATTCGAAACATATACAAACGACTTGGCGAACTGGACGTGCTCCATTTGTATAACAATGGAATTCATGTGCCCATCAGTGATTTATTGGATTTGATACGTCATATGCGGAAATTGCGACTACTCCGCTACCATGACTCCAATTCAAGTCAGAGAGGCAGTGGTGGGACTATCGACGCAAACATATACAAAGAAATCGTGGATACGGTTTCTGCGCGCGAGCAAGAAATACAGCTGAAAATCATTTTGAACTCCCGCGATTATATTCTCGATGTACCAGAAGACGTTGTTATAGCGCACAAGAGTATTGTCGGAATAGCGCTACGGAACTAGGACCAACGGCCTCGGGATCAAAACTGATAAATTCAAAATAATACGTACTCCGTTGCATAATGCATATTTAGACCCCACGAGACCATTCTGTCCTTAAAGTCATTTTCAGCATAAATTCGAATCCTTTCGTATTTTTTCCTATTTTTTATCGATTCAGATCGCAAGACCAAAATGGAAGGAATTAGTTTCGCCGCCTTCTTTCGGCGAAAAGTTAAATTGGGTAGATTTATTGGAAGAGTTATGAACCTAGATTAGTTAATTTGATCGAAATACATATAAAAACAACTTAAATGAAAGAGAATGAAACTGAATGCTTTTCACAGGGTGTTTTCAAACTCCTGTTCAAGGATAGGCTCGAAATAGTTGGTTTTTCTCATGAATGGCTCGTTTATGCATTTTCTGCTTCGCACCTTTCCTGAACGAAATTCTACTACAAGCTCTCTTTTATCCAATCCACGTATAGGGCCACATCAGTGAATACGACAAATTCCATTGGATTGCAGTATTTGTCAACGCTACTTTTCGCTTTTGTAAATGAAATGACGCCGCGTAATTTGTAAATTCCATTTTCTTCGAAATACATTCCGCCGCCACTGTCGCCGTTGCACACGCTGGACCCTAAAGGTGTACGATGTAAGAAATATACCCGGTTATACATCGTTCAGACTTCAGGCGCTATCTGAGTGTGAATGTAATAAATAAAATTCAAACATAGGAATGCGCACCGTTTCGGAATCCCGCACAAAATGCATTGCCGGCGAGAGATTTTGCGAAAAAATTCGGATTTGATTTCAGGCACGTTTTGTCCGTCACGACGGGCATGCGCACTTGATGCAGCACTTTGGCGAGTTCATCCCGTTCGTTGAAGCCCCATCCGACGGATATGCCGTTTCTGCCGACCACTTCATTCAACTCTGTTCGATTCGAGTCCCATAAGCAAATCGGTTGCACGAATGCGGTGAACTTCGCCTCATTGGCCAAGCGGATCAACGCGATGTCATTCTTCAGATCTGAATTGAAATCTTCATGAACGATAATTCGGAGCGCTCGGAATTCTTGCACATTTGGTCCGGACAAATCGATTTCGTACTGCCCCAAATGGATGAAAACGCGCTCGGCAATGATCGTTTGACCAACGCCTACCAAATTCACGCAATGTGCTGCGGTCACGACTGTGATTGTGTTGATCAACGTACATCCACATTGATAGTTCTGTTCAGATCCATCCACGTGAAAAAGTGCACAGTGCCATGGCCAGTCACCTTCTCTCACTCCCAATCCACGCGTTATCAGCGGCTGCTGTTTCTGGGCTCTCGCACCACATGGTGGCACATCAATCGGCAGGACGGCAATCTGAAATATCAACGTAACAGTGTGAGGAAACGATCCATTGTTGTCAATCAACGCTGTCCGACCTGTTCTTGGCACACTTCAATGTCGTGCACGGATAGTCGCTGCACAATCGGATACGATGTCGGTTCATCAAATTCCATAACGAAAGCTAAATAATCGACATTCGCACCCGAACTATATGCTTCGCCGGTAAATTTATAATCAATTCGTGCTTCTCTGAAGTATGGGATATCCGTACGATTTGCAAGCGCAGACGGATCATGTTTGGCTCGTGACTTCGATAGAAATACACTAATCAGACCGATATCTCTGTCCCACTTGAGAATCCGCGGACCACTCCCAGATGTGTCCAGTTCCAACTGAAATTGAGTGCCATCCGATAGAGGCACCAGCGATGATGTAATATTCCCCAGCCAACGATTTTTGCCGGGCACGTCGTTGAGCTGCGTCAACGCCAATTGGACCGAATCACTCACGCATACTTTGATTTGACACATCTCTGTACCCAGCACGGAGAATCGTTGCACAATCGGAAACGACGTCACTTCATCAAACTCGATGAGAAATGCTAAATGATTGCTAGAAAGATTCGCACTAGACGCTTCGCCTTCGAAGGAATAATACATGCGCGCTTCGCTGAAGTAGAGAACGTCTTTTCGTTTCACGAGCTCTGAAATGTCATGTTTGACGCTTGAATTCGATATTGATACGTTCACCTGGCTTATATCTCTGTCCCATCTGTGAATCCGCGCACCACTAACGGATGTGTCGAGGACCAAATGGAATTTAGTTTTATCCAACAGCGTCAAGTAGTTGGCTGTAATATTCCCCAGCCATCGGCTCTTGCCAGGCACGTCATATAGTCGCGTCAACGTGAATCGTACGGTATCACTTTCGCATACTTTGATTCCAGAATCGAACCGACCAGTGATGTCGAGTGACAACTCCTTCAATTGCTCCTCTATCCACCCAAAGTAACGACTCATCTCAGTGAGCACAACATACTTGTCCGGATCGCATGAATCGATTGCTCCATTTCGTGCATTTGTTCGGGACACGATGCCCCGCAATACGTATTCATCTTCGTACTCTTCTATGTACATGCCGGCACCACTGTTGCTGGTGCAAACGGTTGAGCCTAAATGCCATTCGATGAATTTTTGGTGCCGTTAGTTACTGTCCCTATTTCAAAGTATGAACAAATACTTACCTTCATCGAATCTGGCACAGAATGTGTTGTTATTTTCGTGAGAATCCCCGTAGAATCTCGGATCAGTCTTCGCGCAATCACTGTTGGGCACAACGTGCATGAACATTTGATTCTGGAATGTTCTGAATCTATCGAGCGAGTTAGTGTAACCCCAACCGACAGTGACTGCTTTATCAACTCTCACTTCGTCGTCGATCACGCAAATCGGTTGCACATACTCGTTGAGCGTTGCTTTCTCGGCCAAATGAATGATCGCAATATCATTCCGGTAATTTGAAGGTTTGAAATTTTCATGCACAATTATCCGCTGTGCGCGAATTTGTTGTGTATTTGATCCAGCTAGTTGTATGTCGAGTTGCCCCAAATGAATAATAACGCGTTCGACCACTGAATTCCGATCGTCAAAACAATGCGCTGCCGTCAACACTGTCCTCGAACTTGCTACTGTGCAGCCACACAAGTAGCGTTGCGTTCCGTTTTGCGATTGAAAAATCGCACAATGCCATGGCCAAGAGCCTTCTATCGGCTTGATTTCCTTATTACGCTGATGTTTTCGATCTTTTCTACCACATTTCACCAGTCCGAATTGTTCCTAACAATGAATTTTCGAGAAATTACATGCCAATCATCCATAAAATCCTTCTTCTTATACGAAGTTTACCCACCCGCGGCGGGCACACGTCTATGCCGGAAACGCTCAGCCAATAGACAATCGGAAAGACGGCCGGTTCGTGAAACCGGATGACGAATGCGAAATGATGGCTCGAGATATTAGCATTCGATACTTTGCCAGCGATCCAAGCACCAGCACGGGCATGTGGCTCGCCGAAGAACGCAACTTGCTGTAGATTCTCAAAAATTAACTCTTTCCCTGGCAGGATTGAAGTAGGCTCCGTACTGAATGAAAATTCTCTGTCCCACACCCTAATATCGAGTTCACTTCCTAATGTCGACAGAGAAAGTTTAAATGTAAAATTATCTGGCAGAGGCTCGTTGATTGCAGTGATGTTGGCCAGCCAACGATTTTTGCCTGACACGTTAGTTAATCGCTTGAAAGTCAATCGAAACGAATTTTCTTCGCACACTTCTATTTCCGTCTGCGATACGCCCGAACCGATCGTAGTGAAGAAGATCACCGAAAGGAACCAAATCATTGTGATTTATGCGTGTAAAAAAGCAAGAGAATAAAATTCCGCGATTCTTGTTGACGGTGTAAATCGTACTGAGACGAAGAAGACACAAAGTATGCGTAGTAAGCCCCGAATTCGAAAAACAGGTTGGCATATGATTTCGATGTGTTATGTCTGCTCTGAGTGTGTTGACGGTAGGAATGGGAGTGAGAGAGAGTGAGAGTGATAGCTTATGAACTGGTGTCGGATTTCGGTTTGCTGCTAATGCTAATTAATGTGCTCGAGCGATCGCAAGACATACAACACAGCACACGTTTCGGCAACTGTGTCATTTCCTCCTCCACCCGTAAAGAACGAATTAGCGCTACTGCCGCGTTCTTTATTCAAATTCGTTTATTGGTCAATAAGAAAACGAATAAGAATTAGGGAAAAAAATACAAATTGAAAAGTATCAGTAAAATAAGGTGGTGCCATAGGAGCTACTCGAACATTGCGAATTCGGTCCGATCCAGTCTTTTGGAGTGACAAAAGTCCAAAGCTATCGAAGCTACCTGGTAAGGTGAATACAAATAGCTAATAAGCCAGATCATCTGACTGATAATTTTATTGCGAATTCTCCTTTATCCAATCCAAGTATAGGGCCACATCAGTGAATAGAACGTATTCCATTGGATTGCAGTAATACTCCTCGCTGCTTCTTGCTTTCGTGAATGAAACGGTTCCGCGCAGTTTGTAAATTCCATTTTCTTCGAAATACATTCCGCCGCCACTGTCACCAGTACACACGCTGGACCCTACATATGTGTCAAATTATTTGAAACACAATTTTAGTATTTAATTTAGTATATGAAATGTCAACAATGGAATGCGAACCGTTTCGGAATCCCGCACAAAATGCGCTGCCCGTAAGAAAATCGCCGTAAAATCCGGGATCTGATCTCAGGCAATCTTTGTCCGTCACGACGGGCATGCGCACTTGATGCAGCACTTTAGCGAGTTGATCATTTTCGTTGAAGCCCCATCCGACGGATATGCCATTTCTGCCAACCACTTCGTTCAATTCTGTTCGATTCGAGTCCCACAAGCAAATCGGTTGCACGAATGCGGTAAACTTCGCCTCATTGGCCAAGCGGATCAACGCGATGTCATTCTTCAGATCTGAATTGAAATCTTCATGAACGGTAATTCGGAGCGCTCGGAATTCCTGTACATTTGGTCCGGACAAATCGAGTTCGTACTGTCCCAAATGGATGAAGACGCGTCCGGCATCGATCGTTTCACCATCGCCGCCCAAACTCACGCAATGAGCTGCGGTCACTACCGTGTTTGAGTTGATGAGTGTGCACCCGCATTTATAGGTTTGGTTCCATCCCTCCGCGTGAAAAACTGCACAGTGCCATGGCCAGTCACCTTCTCGCGCACCAAATCCTCGTGTTATCAGTGGCTGTTTTGTGTAAGCTCTGGCGCCACATAACGGCATATCATCCGACACGACGGCAATCTGAAAAAGTCAAAGGACCACAGTAATGAGACAATTCATCGTTTTCCATCAACGCTCTCCAACCTGTTCTTGACACACTTCTGTGTCGTGGACGGATAGTCGCTGCACCATCGGATACGATGACGGTTCATCGAACTCAATGACAAATGCTAAATAATTGCCAGAGAGATTCGTTCTAGATGCTTCGCCCGTGAATGAATAATCAACCCGTGGATAGCTGTGGTATATGATGTCCGTACGATTTATGATCGTAGAAGAATTATGCTCGACTTCGATGTGTGAATTGGACAACAATACACTAAGCAGACTTATTTCTCTGTCCCATTTGAGGATTCGTGCACCACTTCTGGCAGTGTCGAGCTCCAAATGGAATTGAGTTTCATCCGATAGTGACACCAGCGATGAAGTAATATTTCCCAGCCAACGGCTTTTGCCAGGCACGTCGTACAATCGCTTCAATTTGAATCGCACAGAATTACTCTCGCACACTTTGAATTCTGGGTTGATTCGAGTGTTGACTTCAGGTGATAGAATATCCACTTGCTCTCTTAACCATTCCAAATGTGGAGCTATTTCAGTGAAAACAACGTAGCTTCCTGAATCACATAAACTGGTTGCGTTGGGTCGAGTGTGTGTGAGTGAAACGATGCCAAATAATGCATAACGTCCGTATCTTTCGATGTACATGCCGGCGCCATTGTCGATGGTGCAAATGCTCGACTCTAAACGACGTTGAATATTCATTTCAATTGCCGGTATGCAATGTACTAGTCTACACTACACTTACCGTTTATGAATCCTGCACAGAACGTGTTGTTATCCAGAAGGTCCTTGTAGAAAGTCGGATCTGATTTCGCACAGACGCTGTCGGTAACAACCTGCATGAGCACTTGATTCAAAATCGTATTGTATTTATTGTTTTCATCCCCCCAACCAACGGAGATGCCGATATCACCAGACGCGTCAGCGTCGTCGTTCATGCAAATCGGTTGCACGTACTCATTGAATGTTACTCTATCGGTCAACCGAATGATCGCAATGTTATTATTGTAAGTTGAAGTGCTGAAGTTTTCGTGAAGGACTATACGTTGCGCACGTATTTGTTGCGTGTGTGGTCCGGCCACTTGTATGTCATGTTGTCCCAATCGAACGATAACGCGATCGGCGGAAATAGCTTGACCAGCGACGCAGTGCGCTGATGTCAGCACGATGTCTGAACGGATGAGGGTGCAGTCGCATAAGTAACTTTGCGTTCCTTTTTCCGAATGGAATAGCGCACAATGCCACGGCCAGGCGCCTTCTTTTGTTACGGTCTCATTTTTTACGAGCGGCTGATCTTTTATACCACATGACGTCAGTCCGACCACGTCCTGGCAAAGAATTTCCAAAGTTACACTTCAACCAAATCAGCGAATATATTTTCTTTGGTTTTGTTGGCCAAGTGCTATGATATTTGCCCATGAGACGAGGAGCATTTGCTTGCCCACATTCTTCTTTATTTCTACCTGAGCCATCGAAGTCACCCTTTTTATCAAAAAGAGCACGAGAAGATATGTTTCTGACCCATAGTCAATTTTCATGGCACTTTGCCAATCTCCATTTTATTATCATTTACGAACCTCTGGCGGGCACACATCAACACCTGGCTGTGGCAATAACAAGTATTGAACGATCGGAAAGCCTGTCGGTTGTATGAACTCGATGGCGAATACGAAATGATGGCTTGAAATATTGTCATCCAAAACACGGCCTTGAATCCAAGTAGCAACACGCTCCCGCGGCTCACTGAAATATGCAGCTTGCTGCAGTTCCCTAAATATTATCTCACGCCCTAACCGAATTGCGGCTGATCCAGTAGAATATTTCAAGTCTCTGTCGATGCCCAAGACCTTGATCTCACTGCCGAATGTCCACAGCCGAAGATCAAATGAAAAATTAGCTGGCAGAGGGTCGAGTGTTGAAGTTATGTTGGCCAACCAATAATTTTTGCCTGTCCAGTGCAATCGTTTCAAAGTGAATTGGAATTCGTCCCATTCGCACAATTTTAATTCCGTTTCGTGCACGCTCGAGGCGATAGGAAGAATGAAAATAATGAAAAGAAACCAAATCATTGTGACCGAATTAACAGAAGAATAAAGTTCCACAGTTCCCTTCGAGTGAATAAACTATACTGATTCGGAGAAACAACACTCCTGAATATATCGGAATCGAGTAACACAAAATGTGCCAAAATCAAAACACACACAAAAACACTCAAATCTGTGCGATTTGTTTGCGCCATTCGGACACATTTCATGTTACTCGATTCCCATATTTTCTTGAATGAAAAAACATGGGATATCCAGACTGGCCAAATCGGTTGGATTCGTGGAAGATATTTACAATAGAACAAGCGCCAAAAAAACCTGAATCAAAAACTGGTTGCCAAAAAATTCAACGGGGATTCTATGTCGACCATGATTATTGTGATGGAGTCGAAGCATTTCTTATACTATTAACCCATTAACCGGTTAATGTGATTTCTTGCGTAGTGCAAATCATGAAACATGTGCGAAGCATGAAACACGGTGGAGACAGCACGGAATCATGTGTGTAAAAACGCATACCTTTCTTTCATTCAGTCTATCAGCAGGAGTTTTGGGTTTTGGATTGGGTTTTTTCTTTAGTGTGTGAGCCATTATGTCTTGAATGATTTTAGAACACGTTCCCGAATTCACGGAATTTCCGTTTGAATGACACGCCAGACGAATTCGGTCGTTTGGAATTAAAAATTCGATACATCTTGGGATGTAGCGAATGTCAAATTTGTGAGATAATAGGATCCATGCATCCATAGTGAACAACTCGCAAGTGGAGAAAAATGTTATGATCTCAGAACTCCTGTACGATGCTGACTGACTTCCTTTTGATGTTATTCGCCAAGTATACGTTACACTTGAAGAATATTTGCTGCAATTCGACTTAATGGGATCATATGTGAGAGCAATTTTGTAAATTGTCTCAGCCTCTACGCTGAAGACAGGAGCTGAGCTGCACGTAAATGAAATTCTGGTGCAGAGAACCGAGCATTTGTGTTTGATTTCGATATATGATACTGATCGCACTGATCAATTCTATCGATCGTATTTCGAAATGGAGCTGAGCAGTAAGCAACGATTCCTGGTTGGAATTGAGAGCGTCACACATTCGCAAAATTCACCAGCGACTTGGAGAGCTTGCTGAGCTCCATTTGTATCACAATGGATTCCAATCGTCCACCAGTTGCAGTTGCAGCAACTCCGATACAATGATATGAATCCAGGACACACAAGGTAAACATGCTCACGACGTAAACACATTAAGGAGTAGATGAATATAACGCGTGAGAAGGAAATTGACTTCAAATTTACATTCACGCGATTTCGAGAGTACTGTCTAATTGGCCCAATGATGGAACGTGGAATGCAAATGCGTACATTTTCGACTGATACTGCTGATGAAGTCTTTATATGATCAATTGCATTGAGCAGTTCGCAGATGCACTTCTCACCTGCATTAAGCATGGCTATTGTACTCTTATGGATTCAAAATTGGCTCTGTATTACGCCTGTTGATGATAAATAACGACTCGCAAATAATTCCTTTGTCGAAAATCCGAATTGTCGTATAACAAGCTGCAGATATCTTTCTCCTGCTCGGTTGGAATCTACACGGCAGCGTATCATTACTTTTCCCCCGCTTGGTGGTCTTTCGGACGCATATTAAAGTAAATATCGTCGTAATGTATGAGTATTTCTGCGCATGGATCTGAATATCCAGCTGAGATAGTATCGCTGGCAATAATAAAACCTGCGTGAATCCATTTATCAAACACGAATTGCTGTGATACACACGGAATCATATGTAAGCAAGAGCTCATTGGACATGATATATTTCTCAGTGTGAACTAATGCACAATTCAATTTCAAAAACATCAAATCGCCCAACCCTCGTGAGTACATCAACATGCATCCGACGCTTCAACTTCATGATATCGTCCGATTCTGCTACGAGTATGTTACCGTACCAATAAACCAATACAGTGCAGCGCACCCTACACTCCTAACTAGATATTCATTTACACGTACTCGCCCAATTTAACAGTACGGAAATTCGCTTTGCCTCAGCGATACTAAGCCGATGGCATTCTCATGTTCATCAGCACTTGTAATGAAATGGGTTCGATAAACACACGAAACATTCAGAGTGCCTCGATGCGATGCGTGCACGTGCATGAAAGTCGATGAAATCGATTGATTTTGCCTCGACAACGATTTGTCGTTCAATTCGATGTCTCGCCACCATTTCCAACTAATTGCCCATGAAATTTACATGTCCAATACACGTGCATAGTGGCGCAAGTGGAAGAAATCAGAAAGTAAGCCACGCATGCCCCAGCTGTTTCAATATTGTCATATGTTGTCTGTCTCAATCAGTCGAGATCCGTTCGGTGGGCGAATGATTCACTGCCTGGTCAGTGTGTGCTGCCATAGGCGCCACTCGATTTCACGTTCACTTACTTTCCGCGAGAACGATAGCCGGCGGCCAAATGCACCACAATTTGTGTCAACTTTTTCTTTAATGACACAGCTGACAAAATCATTTTTCGCTGACATTGATTTCCCTATCAAAGATTTAATGAATCGATTTACGCATGTCATCTCATGACCGTAATGACTCTTTCGCTGTCGCTTGACCCAACGATGAGTGTACTCATGCTGGAGTAGAAAGCAAACAACACTTTCGAAAGCCTGTTTGTCTGGCGATTCGCTTGATCGGAGGCGAAGCATGACACAAAACGAATGCATAAATAATAATCAATAATTTATTGAATGATTGGTTTGTTTCGTGCCTGAAGACGCAATCAGAGTTCGGCGATATCAATCGATTTCGTTAACGCCATGGGAAAATGCACTGTTTCGGCTGGTCGCGACAATTTTATTCGATTGTGCGCGTGGTAGGTCCAGCAGCCCAGTGAAAACAGTTTCACTTCTTTCGAGTAGAAGGAATCGAACGATTTTCAGAAATTGGCAGACAAACGCTTAACATTTGAGTATGCTGCGAAATTCGATTACGTTCATTAAAACAATTATGGAAAATGTTCTGATGCTCTTCGAGCAAATCAATTTACCATATTTCCGAAATGCAGCTGGCGCACGAATGCACACGAATATAACCGCTTACCCGAATATGCCGAAATTTAGGACGTCATTTTAACCTTGTATTGGTGCTGGGTCCGGAGAATATTACAAAGGAGTTCGTGCGAAACTCCATGCGTACGTTAGCATTACTCTAGAGCTAGATTTTAACTTCTAGTCTATGGGTTAACAACACATTCTATGAGTGCGCACAAATCTTACATTCACGGGGTGTAGCATGCACTTATGCAGCACGATCTGCTTCTGTTTGACACTTATAGACGCCCCAGCATGACCTATACAACGTAAATAAACACGCCTGTTTGCTTGCGTGAATGTTTTCGTACTGGAACGACATTTGTGTGTATCCATCGAACTTACGGGTGTAGCTGCCGTGGAATGAATCGAGCCGTCGAACCTTACGTTAGCGCAGAACATATTTAATTTTGGATAGCACAAATTTTCTCGGTGAATGTAGAGAGATGAGCAGAAAAGTGTGACTCCAATGGCATTTTCTTACGCGCAGAAGGGTGTCCCAAAAATGATCCTTGTCGAGACCAAAACAAGGAACGCGGAGAGATCGAAAATACATCAACTTTCCGTTCGGATAAACTTTCCGTTTCAGATCGGCCGAAATGAGTGCTAACTATATTCGATCCGGCCTAACGGTCACCTAGCATTAGAGTTAACATAATATTCGTAATAATGATTATTATCTCCGGAAGCCATATTTTATTCGATTCGATTTATTACTAATTCAAAGGCGAACGTGGACACTGGACATCGTAGTGTAGGAAATCAAGTGAATTCCAAAAATTCTACGCTTAATTCAATCCCCTTAAATCATAGGTTCGAATGTTCTCATAATGATGATGGTGGTGTGACAGTGGAACCATCGAAACCATTCGATCGAAACGTGCTTCAAAAGAGGGAGTCGAAATATTCGGAGCGAAAAATGATTATATTTGAGAAATATCGATTTTTGGAAAAATTGGTCGGGCTGGATCCAATGGCTGGAGTAGCAAACATTTTGGCGCGAATCATTCATTTGATCACATTTATTTCAATAACAACAATAGAAATGACTTTCATCATCGCAAATATGCATGACGGTATCGACCGAACGGCACCGGCTCTGGCACCACTCTGCGGAATCATCCCTGGCATGGCGTACTTCGTAAGCCTTTTGATCAACCGCGAACGGTATTATTTGGTTTTGAACGAAATGCAAGATATTGTGAACGAGCGTACGTAGCGGCACAATTTGGTCTCACAGCCAGACACGTATTTGCCAACGATATTCCGTGCCTCTTTCAGGATTAAAAAATGTAGAGAATGATGTATTTTACGTGCGAGCCGAAACAAAAACCACGATGGCGGTGAAAATCGCTCTCTTCGGTCAGATTACCGTTCCATTCACAACGATGTCTCCATTCGTCCTAGTCGCATATCATTGGTGTCTGGACAAATATACAATTGACTCGTGGTTCTTCTGGTACCCAGTCAGGTAAATGTGTTTGCTTTCCCTTTGGAATCGACCAGATCGCCTTCATTTCCGGAACATTTCATTTGCTCCCTTCACAGCTTACCATTCGAAGTGAATACGACAGCGCGATGTGCCATGATCGTCCTGTACGAAGTAGTTGTCACATCATGCGCCGTGCTCCTAGTCTCTACGGTGCTAACATTGCTGTTTGGTCTCATGGCATACACGGAAGCATGTTTGTTCGATATGAACTCAATATTTGGTCGAATGAATCAGCTGGCGAAAGACAAACATATGATCCGGCGGCAACGGAACAAATCAAATTCGATTCAACGGAAATATCTTGAAAAAATAATGCTCGAGTGTTGTAAGGAAGCCGTTGTTTTACATGGACGTTTGAATAGGTACTTTGCGTAACGCCTGCAACCACTCCTGACCCAAAATTTATTTATTCGTTTTTGTCTCGTCTCCGTTTCCAAATTGTCTCTACCTTCCCAGATGCCTGCAAGAATTCGCCTGTTTAATGAACGGTATTCTACTGCTTACGATAACACCGTACACAATATGCATATGCAGTTCGATGCTCATCATTGAAACGGTATGGCAACGTCAAACATCTGTCATACATGCTCAGCTTATGGCTTATTATGACAAAAATTACAGTACTCCGGAACCGCGTTCTTCTACGACATGCAAATGGCCCTTTTCGCGATGTGCTTGCCAACCCTCGTGTTATATATTTTCTTCCAATTGGGTCAAATGTTTCACACGAAACTGTCGGAATTCAGTGACATAGTCTATCAATCAGAATGGCATCGATATCCGAACAGTGTCCGATGTTTCGTTCAACTGATGATAATGCGGTCACAGCGACCGTTCCATCTCAGTGCATTTTGCTTGATGGAATTGGATCTGGCCAATTATGTTGGAGTGAGTATCGAATGCGAGACAAAAGAAAATTGATGAAAGCATCCCCGAATTGAGATCATTCGCTTTCAGTTGCTCAAATGGATCTACTCGGCATTCATGTTATTGCGCAGCTTCGATTAGTTCCAGCTTCCAGCCACACGATGCACAACTCACAATACGATCGGACCCAGATAATATGCATAACAAGCAGACAACGTTTCAATAATCCTCCTGATTAGAGTGATTGAGTTCATCATCATTGGAGTTGGAGCCATACATACGGTTCGAAGTTGTGAAATCATCGTGAAACCGAATTTAAATAAAATGCTCGGCGGAGGGGAGTAATTCATGCATCGGTTTCGGCATCGTCTTATATTCTTTCGAATGGCATTTGTCGTGCCGAGAATGTTCTTCAACCTCGAATTCGAAAAAAAAACAATCGATTGTTGGTATCAACTGTCGGATGAGTCATTTCGACAGGCAGCGGTAGGCATGCACAACTCTAGAAGAGGATGTAAAAAACAAAATGGTAACATCATACCTATACCTATATGGATGACGATACGCTGCAAATTGCCCTCCAGTCACGAATCATAACAGCGCATGTGGTGCGTAGCAGCAACAGCGATAGCATCGACGAAAAACACAAAAAACTCCAAACTTTGGACACCTGTCTCAATATTCTGCACCGAATGGATTGCGTCTAGTTGTATGTTTGCACGTGTATCACATTGGATGCGTTGCAACTCGACTTCATCAAATCCGGCGACGGGAAATTTTCTGGTGAAAATTTGGTTCCTTCCCCGAAGACGAACAATAAAAATAATGTTTGTCTTATAGAATCAACAGAAGGAGTAGAATAACAATGAACGTGCAAAACGGCTGCATTCGTTGAAGTAACACTAGGCAGGACTCAATTGCGTCAGCGAACGCTACCACCAAAAACAAGGTATTTACTCTACGCGTGAACTATGTGAGCTCGCGCGAGTCGGCGGCAATCAAATTATGTATAAGCCAATTATGTACTGTGAGCCGTGCAGATGGTATCGGTCGCTGGCTGCTGGACTAGTCGGAAAGCATCTGCCAGGTGACGCGACTCGTGA
>JANTFB010159631.1:0-10118 GCA_026546635.1 Porricondyla nigripennis | reverse complement strand
GATTCCACTTACATCATTTTTTCTTTGGCACTTTCAAAGCTGTCGGCCACATAATAAATGGGCTGATATTGGGTGATTGGGTACTTCTGCTCGCCCGTTTTGCTCGGCTCGAATTCTCGCAGTTCGGGTTCATCAGTCAAACAATATTCCAGTTCACCGTACGATGACAGCAGACCGGCACCGAATGCCTTCAGCTCGCCATCCTGACGACACATTCCATACTCGACGGTGAACCAAAAGCACTATCGGAAATACGGCAAACGATATTTTTTTTTAAGTTCCAACTTGACGTTGCGTGACGGCAATTCGAGCCACACTTTTTCAAATCAACTTACGGTAGCAAGGCGTTCAATGTAATCATCTGGCGCACCGAGCGAAGCCAATCCGATTTCCTGTGAGAATTGCGCAAATGCGGGATCGGCAAATAATGGCGCATGGCCGAGCAGTTCGTGGCATACATCGGGTTCGGGTGTGTAGAGTGGACGACTTGGATGCCGAATGTATTGCGTGGAGTGGAACACACGGAATGCGAGACCTGCCAAGAAATCTCGGGACGACAAAAGACCAGCCACCGGACGCAATGTGAATCCGGTACAATCTATTTTTAGCCGCGAAGAAGAAACAAAAGAAGAAAAAATCCAGTCCGGTTTAGTGTTAAAACCGATTCGTGTTCGCTCTGGATGGGCGCGTCATACCTCTCAAGAAATTAGAAACATCTTCCATCTGCGGAATGTTGTCGGCTCGGTAGCCACAGTTCTGTATCAGCAGCGGGAATACGTGATTGTGTTCGCGGCACGCATGCGTTTGATACAAATTGGTCAGTTTGCTGAACACAATGCCCCACGTGTTGATCTCCTCTTCGGTGTAGTCGACGTGCGGTAGTTTCTCGCCATGTTTATAGTTGAACGCAATGTCGGCGAAATATTTTCTGTGTGTAGATGGAGATTGACAACAACTCAGATTATAATTGCAAATCAATTTCACCACGTTTTTATGCTAATCAAGCAGAAATACAACTTTTTGTCGAAGTCGGTATCGTTTCGTTGTAAAACTTAACGAATCCCGATCGCGACACACGTGATGGATGTGGAACAACGCCTGAATTACACGTTTCGATTGCGCGTTAATCGCGCAATTGAGCACCGAACAACAAATCGTTCTGCTGTCGATTGTTGCAATGAACGTTGATCGATGGTCGATTTGATCTTACCTTCGTTTGCGATACGTTTCGTCCGTGAAACCGGGATGATCGCTGTCCAGTTCAGCTCCATATGACAATATTTGATTCGCGAATCGATCGAGATCGCGAATGCGTCGTGGAAACCATGGCACGGTGGCCGTATTGTCCTTATAATCGCGCGAAATCACACTGAAGTACGTGCAATCCAATTTGAGATCTTCGATGGCCTTGCCCAGGCTACCGCTGCCACTGTCGCATTCGATGAAGAACTCGTAGCCGGGTCCGCGAGTCGATGAGCGCGATTCAATATGAATCAGGTTGACGTTGTTGTCGTTGAAAATCTTCAATGTTTTGGCCAATGCACCAGCCGAATCATTTTTCAATGAAAAGATGATGCACGTATTTTTCGCTTCCGCCGAATTGATGTTCTCCATTATATATGAGCCGCCTTTTTTCAATTTTGGCTGAAATAATTTATTTTGTTGTTGTCGTTGTAGTCAACGTTCAATACGAATTAACACAAATTTCCTTTTTTTTTCGGAAAAAATTCCGATTTTTCTCAAGCCTTAGATCTAGACCGTGACTCCCGATGTGTTGAAAATACGAAAAAAGTGAATAAATTCATCGTCACACAATCCACATAATTTCACGTGAAAATAATTCACCAAAATTCGAAGTCCAATTCAAATGAATCAAATAAATAATCTTATTTTGTGCTCGCGATCAGCACGGTGTCGATGGCTCAATGTGAACTTATTGACTGCTACCGCTAATGTTCATCGATTTTATTTTATACGGTTTAGCTGTAGTCGGTGCAGCCGCACAAATGTGCTATGCAAGCACGAATGAAACGGGGAAACGGTAGTACGTAAAAACCTAGTCTGGAAAATCGACGATCGACTAGGTACAGCGACCAAAACCAACTGTTTTTTCTTCTTCTGATTTTTCGCAGAAATGACTGGCGCACGTAAAGCAACAAAGTAATTCCCCACAAGCCACAATACGAGACTGAAATCAAAACATGATCGATAGCACGCAGTCTTCCCTTCTACACTATTCGCAGGCATCAATGGATATTTGCTCCCCCGTGTGTGTCGAAATGTCTGAAATTTTTGAAAAATGTTTCATCAGCCAAAGCTGACGACGAACCGGTTTCATATTGACATTTCACACAATAAATATTCGGAACGATTTCGATGAGCTGACCCAACCGACACCGATTCTTCTTTTTCGTCGAACCCAAATAGTGAGGAACCAATTAAACGGAGCCGCATTCAAAATGTGATTAGAAATACGAACGATTGTGAGCATCTCCACATCACTCGCATTCTCCAAACGGTTTTTCATCGTAGCAAGACGACACGCAGAAAAAAGTCCAGCGAGTTTAAAATGCGTGTTAACAATTGGATGAAACAAATGAGGGAAGGCTAGTTTGCGACCGAGAACGTAGGGAGGGCAGACAAGTCGGTGCAGAAGTAGTTTCACTTCGCCGAGAGAACGATGAACGTGCGATTAGTTGATCTTTGATTGTGAAGCATATACGACGTTGTATAGCTGACATTTACCTCTGCACGCAAAATCAATCGATAGTCATGCATTGAACATGAACAGTGCATTGCCAACGGCGACTCAACACTTAAAACGAAATAAATCATTATCAGTGTGCACTAGACCGTATCACCCAACCTAACCTATCTGCCACCGGCCTTCAATCGATAGACATTTAAAAAAAACTCACAGGCTCAGGGTACCCCAGAGTATCCCAGGGCACCCCATGGTACCCCGAAAATGTTTTTTTCGAGGGAAATCTACCGTGATGCCGTTATACTCATAAATTTCAGGTTCGGTTCATGTGCTCCCCTACAAAACGACCGTGGGCCATTTTGCATGCATGGTTGAAAATGGGCATTGGGGGAAAAGCCTGCCACGCATGCAAATATTGTCCGATCTCAACATATAGTAGCTTGTTGGATAGGCAAAGAGCCCAGCTATTCATATCCGTTGTGGTTTTTTTGGTGAAAATAATTTTTTAGCCCCGATTTGCCCGACTGAATCGTACCATTTGCGCAGAATTTATTGTATTGATCCAAAGTGCATCAAAAATCAATTTTATCGATTTGAAATGTTCATATGGTTTTAATGATTTTTTGTCAGCTCTCGTTTAAAGGCATTTTCAGAACCACCCAGGTTGTAGGAACCGAGATAAAGTGGGTAACTAGTCAAAAAAAATATCTGATCAAAAAAATAAATCAGAAAAGAAGCGCAAAAAAATAACAAAAACAGACATAAATAATACTTTTGGATTGGACCAAGAACACCGAAGATATACGAGGATCAAATTTGGGCTAGGAGAAATTTTTTTTTGTGAGTTTTGTTAAAATGTCTATCGATTGAAGGCCGGTGGCATATAGGTTAACTTTTCTCCCATACAAGGTGAGACGCCTTAGTGTGCACGTTGCATGAGTTAATTAACGTTTCGACTGCATCGCAGGCACTACGGTTTCACGAAATCCACAGTCTGAAATCGACACCACTGAAACGCTTTCAGCGACGCAAAATCTGTCGTTTTTTTTTGTTAAGTTAGGAATTGGCAGTATGAGATGATTTTCAATTCATTCGTCAACTGGTTTACATCGAAATGGCGATGAAGATCGATATCAGATCTCTCATTCGTCATATACGCATTAGCTGAACTAGCTGAACGACGATACGAGCACATTGGCAGCGAGCTGCAACGATGTCACTAGGATGACTGTTTCGAGACTTTAGATCTTCCCATTCCTTCATTCGAAATTAGGTCTGAACAAAATGGCTGCTAAATATATTTTTCCTAAGATTCTCAGTGTAAAAGTGAATCGCAATTCCAACAAACCAGTGTCACCTAACTCCGATTCATAAAATGGAAATATCGTCTAAATAACTTCCATCGTACTAGCTATAGCTACCTTTATCAGAGACAGATCGCAGAGAGAGAGAGAGAGAGAGAGAGAGAGAGAGAGAGAGATTCCAGTTTTCGGAGAATCCACCAGCAACTATGGTACTCACCAGGTCGGTACGATTTCCTCGTATCATTTTCACTTATTTTCTTTCCTTTCTCGGGATCGATTAACTTGGGATCGAAAACGATTTTCGATTTGTTCACTTTACACGTCGCTTTTCGCTGAAAGATAGCACAACTGCGGAGATACAAACTGGGCACACGTCAACCAAATCGAAACGATTCTGTTGAATTGAAATGGCTTTCGAAGTTTTCAGACTAGCAACCGACAGTCGAAATACGAGCAACTAATACACTTCGATCAGTGAAAGGGATTTCAGTTTTTCGGTGTGTCGAGCAGCGAAACAAGTTATAGAAACGACTGAGCTCGAATTCCAAACAATTTCTGTTTTTAACAACATTGTTCAGAGACAGAAAGAGAGAGAGAGAGAGAGATAGAGGGAGAGCGCTTGCCAAAGACACAGAAAAACAAGGAAAAAATGAATAAATGAGCGAACAGCTTCGATGATGCGGTCGCGTTGTTGTTGTTTTCGTTTCTTTCATGTTATTCTAATGATAATTTTCCTGATAATTGAATTCGAATCCACACCAATTGCGCGTAATACGCGCTGTTATTCGATGTGTTTACATCTATGTGTGGGAAGAGATTCATTGTGCGCGGCATACGTGGTATGCGTTTGTCTTTCGGTTTCCAATGAATAGTTCCAATGCTGCCGCCGTTGCATACAAACGCATCTCGTTGATATCTCCAGCCATTGTTCCGTACTGCATTCCGTAATATTCCCACTATCAAAGTGGCGAGCGCCGAGCGCATGAACCGAAGACGACTGATGACATTTATTGATTCATTATTTCGCTGCCCATTCGATCGGAGATATTTATTGACTTCGTGATCGAAAATATTTGCGTCGACGGAGGAACCAGAACACACAGTCAAATGGCGCACTTGCCTTATCTCTTATCGGTTAGTTGGGTGGTGTCGTTCGACGATTCGCTCTTAGACTGAACCGAGAAGTTGTCTCTGCTTGATCATTTCGATTTCGTATTGGCTGATATGCTGGCAATTATGACAAATGCACAGAAGGAACCCGGAGTTGCAATTCATCGGAAGCTTTTTGTTTTGCTTTGGAACCCCGACGATCGTCGACTGAATTCCATTTATTCGTCAGCGAAAACATCGGCGATAAACTATAATCAAATTGCGATCTATTTCTTGTTTGCTTTACGCGATTTCACAGCATTCAAACGTTTCCTAAAAGTTGAATGTTCGACACGGCGGAGCGGTAAACGGCGTGATCAGATTGTGATTTTTGATTACATTTCAAATGGGGAAATTGATATGGACGTCGCTGCTGAATATCTGCGGGGATTCGTCCGAATGCAATGAAAACAATTTCTTGCATCATTCGGTTCGGCTAAATCGATTCTTTGCACGAACAATCGGCGATCACAAAAAAGAGAAGATGGAATGACTTCACCTTTCGCCGGGCGCCTAATCCACATCAATCGGCTGTTATTTTTACATCATGCAATCCCAGTGGTATTTTCGAGTTGAACCTGTTTCACACGAACATATTGGGTTGAATGGCGACAAATGGGTCGTCAACTTTTTCTCTCCGTCATTCTACTTGATTCGGTGTTGTGCTGTTGTTTTTCGGTTGTTGCGCACAAATTTCGACTCTCAGAGTCGTTTGGATGAATTTCGAATAAAATATTCTTTTCCATATTCATGCGCAAATAAATTGAGTTCACACATCACCGTTTGCCCGCTGATGAGCGCTGCTTCTGTAGAAGGCCGTCAATTTCACATGCATCTGAGTTGGGACGAAACGTTGCAATCGGATCCGACGACGCACGTATCGATCAATTGGCCTTTTCTCGTTTGTACGTATTTACGATTGACGTAATGGAACATTTCCTTGACCAGTTGATTCAAACGACGGAAAAGTGTTCATTTGCATCACTTGTAGATCAATCATTGAAAAATCGAGCGCTCCTGATTTAATGCGCCAACAGTATATATGGCATAAATGCATCTGGAACTATCGAGAATTTACTCGGGAAATCTTCGCGATCGCTCTCGTGGACTCGTGCAAAGCCTGCGCGGAAACCCACTCAAATATTCGAATTCCAATGCATTCAAATGGGATAGAGTTCGCAGTCCCGATAGAGAAGAAACTTTCCTCGTCGCGAGTCTTGGGCGTGCGAGCGAGACGGATCGATGCGGAATGTTGTGATTCAATTCAATTTGAAGCAATTATCATTTTTTGGATGTGCTGCTGTGTGCATTCGTGTGCCGATCGTTTGTTTATTCAGTGAAATTCAAATGTTTGACCAAAGCACAGGACAGAACATAATATGTTTGTTGTTTCGCTACACGAAAAATCGAATAATATAATAATTCGGAATTTGCATAAGCCGTTCAGAGATGGTTTCCCGCCAACGACTGCCATCGTCGCGTCGTGAACATCAATTGTTTATTTACAATTCAGATCAATTGAGTCATAGCCGGCTCTCAGAGTCCCATGTAAAACCGTTGTCTTGCGGCCAGTCATCGTTTCAATCTTATCGGCGCAAGATCGTTCTCTGCCACTTTGCCGCACAAAGAATCCGCGGACGCGGTCCACCTCCACATCGAATTTCGCACGTAAGAGTTTGTTCGGTGTTTTCGTTTCCGCAATCCGTTCCGACTTCCGACACTTCGGCATGCGTAAAATCCACTCGGTGTGCTGCGAATAAATTGAATCGCGGGACGCGTACGCGTGTGCTACACCAATTCACCGAATGTTGAATGAACATTCGATACGAAAGCATTCGGTGATCTGTCTGCGAGATTTTCATAAATGTTTTATGCATGCGGAGCGAGCAGAAAATTCAATAAGTAATCGTCCGATATAAGCCGAGCCGAACCAAGCCAAGCATCAAGTCAATAAACTTTTGGCCGCGCGGAACCCAATCGACTTGCGTGTGTGTTTGTGTGTGTGTCGTGCATGTTCGCGCGCATTGTTCGTGCTGTTATCGCGAGCAGTGGCTGCGGCAAAACCATTCAAATGTCATTTTTCGCGAGCCGCTTCGAACACACTCCGGTCACATTTGCGCGCTGAAGCATTTCATTCTCCATTCTATGGCTCCGATCTCCCAGACATTGCGTGATCCGATGATTCCAAGCGAATATTCCATTTGGCAGCTCATGCGCGAGACAACCGACCGTTTTACAAAATTTTGAAATCGAACACCATTTCACACGTACGACGTTTCCACGTTTTCGGTACGACGAACCGGCACCACGATTCGCACGTCGTTCACACTTCACAACATCAATTCGCCCAGTTCCGATGCGTCGAATACAAGCGACGAACGACGCCGACACACACAACGACCATTCACGTTACGTTCCCACTACATTCTTGCGGCTAATGAAGTAGGTAATTTAGATGGATAATTTGCCGATTGCCCATTGAAGCACCAGACACCATTCGAACGAAGAATTCGAATGGAAAACTGCACATTATCGCGATTTATTTTATTACGTTCGACGTGTGTTGTTGCCGCCAAATAATAATAATAATAATAATTGTCGTGATAAGCAACATTCGGAAATGAGAAACGACGCAATGCATCAGCACAATTATGAAAGGTACGGTCCCCCATACATGCACAGGCGCAGGCTGGATAGCCGAACGGTGGAAATTTTCTCATTGTTTTCAGTTGAGATCTTCAAATAATAAAACACACAAGAAGCGTGCCTGTGCCACTCAACCGCCTGCCTTTGTGTGGGTGCACGCGTTTCTATGTCGTTTTCAATGTCTGCGTCGCAACGGATTCGGCGGCAACCAGTGGTGATTGCAAGCGATTCGCGATAATGTCGGAACAGTTGGAGGGAATCGCTTGCAATGTGAATTTCGATTAAGTTTATTCGGTCGAGCGCTCGACTCTACTCCTGATCCGTTTTCTATTTTTTTCCAGCGATAAATATACATTCATTTGCGATAGCAACCGATGCAGTCGAATCGGGAGGTGGTGGGAAAGAGAGAAAGATGGAAGTTGTTTAAGGGCACCGAATTGAACCAATGAAGTGGTTCACCCATCTGCGTTCCATTGGAACGATTTCTTCGAACGAAAAAAAAAATAATACAAAAGAAAATATTCTGAGCGCATTCGTAGGCAGCAGCCAGCTCGCTACCGCTGTTTATCAGTGACCAGCAATCGTGTGGAGCAGCCGACTTGCCAACAATA
Organism: Porricondyla nigripennis; assembly: GCA_026546635.1. Taxonomy (NCBI): domain Eukaryota; kingdom Metazoa; phylum Arthropoda; class Insecta; order Diptera; family Cecidomyiidae; genus Porricondyla; species Porricondyla nigripennis. The sequence continues at coordinate 1,704 of JANTFB010159631.1, read as the reverse complement.
CACTCGACCCGTGCGCATGTTCGGCGCACGCATTACATAATAGAAAGTGAAACGCATACACTCAATCAATCACATTCATCATTCCGGTCCAGGCGACCGAACAGCAACCAATTTCGAATTCAATGCGCTCACAGTGTGTAATTGGATAATTGGAGTTGAACCATTCCGTCTTCGACTTCAGTCCACCGTCTGAGCGAATATTGGCTCGCTCGAGCATACATCACGATGAACGCTCCGACAAAGTTATGCGCTCGCGCGCCCCTGTATGTGTGTGTGCCCATGCGTTGACGTGCGCCCGTCGGGTATGTTGTGTTGCCAAAGTGGCACGGCAGCGCGCCACCATGCGCTTGGGGTGCTTTCCGTGCACATATCCACCGTACAATTGAACATACCTGCGAGAGTACCTGCACTCGTATACGACGTATGACTATGACATGCACATTGTGTGTGTGCGTGTGCCGTACACATCATACCGTTGAGTGCACAGCTGTGTGTTCTACACTCACCCACTTACCTGTCTCGTTAAACGCGAATATGGCATTTCCCCCCCACTAATTCAATTCAATACAATCGTATCGCACGATAACGATGTAATAGGTAATTAGTTCGGTATTCGCAACAGGAACGGATTGAACATTTTTTTCTTTTCCTTCTTCTTGGTGAGCTGGCTTCGATGGATTTTTTTTCTCATCAGTTTCTCTCGGACTGTCACTCGAACGTTCAGGTCACAGTAAATAGGCGCGATCTCGAATCCATGCAAAGCGAATGGAACAATTCAGTGAATTCGATTGTGAATGGTGTGCAACAAGCGATTGCGGCGAACAGTGATTTTTGAGTGTTGAAAACGGTACCAATTGTTTGCGTAGCATTTCGGCACCAAAATTATCATTGAAAAAAAAAGAAAAAAAAATTTCCAGCGATTATATCTATTGATCTGAATACTGCGACTCGCGAAATTGAATTGTACATTTTGCAATGGCGGTGTATGGACATTAGCTGCGAAGAGTCCAAAACCAGTGAATCGAGTGATTTCTCTTTGCGGTCGGCGTTCGGCCCGAGCTAGGCCTGGTAGTGACCCTGGAAGATAAAAAACTTACAAAAATTTATTCTCCGTTGCACAATTTCAATATGGATGATGATACGGACACGGAAAAAGATGATGCGAAAAGGTAAGAGTGAACTTTGTCCTTCAACTGTGGCGGCGTTGAAGGCACACGCGTACTACGTGCGACGGACTCGTGTGCGTCGTCGTCGTACGCCGTGGGTGTTTGTGTGTGTGTGTGTGTGTGCACTCACTCCTAGTCGGAAACATTCCAACCAACACAAATTCATTGATTTCATGCATGCTCAGCGCATCGCAACCACCAATTCGGTTTTCCGGACCTTGAAATTGAATTAGTGAGTAAATAAATCACAAACGCGATTAGCGAATGCGACGGATGTGTGTGTGTGTGTCTTACCTGTGATGTGTCAGGAGTGTAGTGTTACTGCGTGCCTTAAATACGAATACAAACTCTCTGTCTCTCTCTCTCTCTCTCTCTCACTCTTCCTGTGCGTGTGTAGAAAATCGCGGAATCTCAGTGAGAAAAAGCGTCGAGATCAATTCAATTTGCTGGTGAATGAACTCAGTTCAATGGTGTCCTCGACCAATCGGAAAATGGATAAATCGACCGTGTTGAAATCAACGATTGCTTTTCTGAAACA